>LGRX02022509.1:0-33557 GCA_001247695.2 Cymbomonas tetramitiformis
GACCTATGCCCCAATACCGCTCACTGACCTATGCCCCAATGCCGCTCTCTGACCTGTGACTTTGGGGTTGCTTTAGATTCGCGGACGCACTCAGTTGGTGCTGTACGCCCCCAGCGATGCGGAGTACATATATGGCGGGGAGGTGGGTCTCCGTCCTCGTTGTTCTAAGGCTCCGTGCCGACATTTGACGCCGAGGACAGATGGGGTTGGCACACATAAATCAAGCTGAACACACATCCCGGGTGCCTCATGCGGGATGTTGTTCCCTAGGCCCCAAGCCGCAGGTCCAAAGTGTGATTCGCGTTTCAAGAGGCTTTCCGTGTGCTTCCTCACTTTGCGATACGTGCTGCCGAGACGTTTTACGTGTGTGTGTTTGATGCCAGCTGGGTCCGCTTACTCCGTAACCCAGAGACCAACAGTTGTTTGGCGACGATCGGTCACATCGTATCATCTTTCCATGCTGCTTTGCATTTGGGTTGGGAATATGTATGTGTTTGTGGGATCTTGTCACGGCCCCGCCCTGCTCTTGATTTGCTTCTCACATCCACTGGGATGATGGTGGGCTGGCTTTTGCTTGCCGATCTCATGCCGTTCAGTGTGTTTGAGGCGGCGAGTGTCAGGAGCTAGATGAGCAAAGTGGCTTCGATCCAACGGCCCCTGACTTCGAAAAGTACCCGTTAGCCAGGTCGGGCCCAATAGCCTCTGTGGGCAAAAGTGGCAACTGTCGGCCCCTCTCCGTTCTCAGCTGATATGCACAGTGCATACCGCCACAGCCTTCTTCAGTGCTCCGTCACACTCGTTCATCTCTGCAGAGACGTGCGGTTCCGGACAGGCTCAGTCATTGAATGGGGGGGGTCCAGCTCTTGAATGGGGGGCCTCCAGCTCTTTGCACCCGTCTCAGCGGCAAGCCCGCACGATCACAATTCCACAAATGCCACCGCAGCACGCACCTGTTCCGACTGTGGGATCTGGCGCCTGGAGGTTGATCAGATAGCGCGCTCGGAGGTCGCGCGCAAGCGGCGCGCCAGGAGATGCCACTTGGCGGAGTCGCGCATTCTCTGTGCGCCCTTGCCGCGGCTGAACCGCTGGGCCTACTTACCAAGACACTGACTCAAAGGCCTCTACCCGGGGCGCGCGGGCAAACGCAGGAGCGCCACGCCGCATGTCGCCACTTTGCAGGAAGGCGACATCGTGCTCATCCCGATGAACTGGTATGCATGCTTAGCATCATTCGTCTGGTTCAAGCAAAGTGCCGCGCGTCTCAGCTCACATGATGCATGCGCTCACCGCAGCAGAGAGCTTGTTTCACATTCCTCGCCGCGGCCATGGCCCAGCTGCCATGTTGCAGATGCTTCAGGAAGATCGCGTAGTTGGGGGGGTATGTATGTAGTGCAAGCTGCGGCCTGTGGGACGTCCAGCAGAGGCCTTAGAGGGGGCAAAGCGCCAGGGAAAACGCCAAGTCGTCGCCCATTAAACCAAGCGCGGCTCTATCCCGTGTGCCGGACATGTGAGACGTGGTTCGCACCTGACCATGAAAATGACTTATGGGCATCGACAGGTGGTTCTATATGGTAGCATTGGAGCCGAGTGTTGCTCTTGCTCGGAACTTCATCAACTCGTACGAAGCCTCTCCCCACTTTTCCGCTCGCCACTTCTCCGCTCGAGCGCCCCTTGGGTCCATGCCGCATGTTTCGCTCTCTCACAGGGGTGTCGGTCCGGCTGACATCGGGTGGCCTGCTTCACATCCCGCAAGGCGTGGTGCCATGGCGCGGCCTGGTGTTTCCCCGTTCACCTGCGAGTTGGCCGCTTGTGCTTCGGTTGGTGTTCCGAATGTTCCTTCATGTGTGATACTTTCTTTCGCTCCCGCCTCGCTCTCGCATGCTTTCCTCCCCCCCTGGAGTATGGGCCAGCCTGGCTTTGGCACGCTTCGCACCACCGAGTGTGCGTGCGTTACATGATTTGCGAGGGACGCTCTTACCTGCGCGGCAATCTGATAATAAGGGTAAAGGTGCCAGTCGGGTGGGAACGTGCGAAGCCGTGATTTATCATGACTCTTGTGCCAAAGTCACTGCTTCATTTGCAGGTCCACTCGCGTGTCCTTGCATGTTTCTTGGTATCGATGTGCGAGCATGTCAACGAGGGAGGGGGGCTGCTCTGCAGGCGGAATTCGGAGGCGTTCTATGAGTCGCGAGTCCAAAATGATGCCCAGAAAAATGCGCTTATAAAAGTACGGGGCTCAGATTGCTTTCGCGGCATTAGGCCTACGAGGGCTCAGTGGCATTGTTCTGCTGGCAAGGCGCTGTAATCCACATATGGCAAGGCGCTGTAATTCATGCATGACAAGGCGCTGTAATCCACATATGGCAAGGCGCTGTAATTCATGCATGACAAGGCGCTGCAATCCACACATGCCAAGGCTCTGTAATCCACACACGACAAGGCGCTGTAATCTACACATGACAAGGCGCTGCAATCCACACATGACAAGGCGCTGTAATCCACACATGACAAGGCGCTGTAATCCACACATGACAAGGCCAATCCGCACATGACAAGGCGCTGTAATCCATGCATGGCAAGGCGCTGTAATCCACACATGACAAGGCGCTGTAATCCACACATGCCAAGGCGCTGTTATCCACACATGACAAGGCGCTGCAATCCACACATGACAAGGCGCTGCAATCCACACATGACAAGGCGCTGCATCCACACATGACAAGGCGCTGTAATCCACACATGACAAGGCGCTGCATCCACACATGACAAGGCGCTGATGCCAAGGCGCTGGCATGACAAGGCTGCAATCCACACATGACAAGGCGCTGTAATCCACACATGACAAGGCGCTGTAATCCACACAGCAGGCGCTGTAATCACACATGACAAGGCGCTGTAATCCACACATGACAAGGCGCTGTAATCCACACATGACAAGGCGCTGTAATCCACACATGACAAGGCGCTGCAATCCACACATGACAAGGCGCTGTAATCCACACATGCCAAGGCGCTGTTATCCACACATGACAAGGCGCTGTAATCCACATGACAAGGCGCTGGCGGCTGTAATCCACACATGACAAGGCGGTGTTATCCACACATGACAAGGCGCTGTAATCCACACATGACAAGGCGCTGTAATCCACACATGACAAGGCGCTGTAATCCACACATGACAAGGCGCTGTAATCCACATGACAAGGCGCTGCAATCCACACACATGACAAGGCGCTGCAATCCACACATGACAAGGCGCTGTAATCCACACATGACAAGGCGCTGCAATCCACACATGACAAGGCGCTGCAATCCACACATGACACGGCTCTTTCAAGGTTGTTTCCTAGCGATCTGATGCGCAAGCTGTGCGCGTCTGAATGTTCCGTGCAATGGATCAGTCCTCTGGGTGGGTGCGGCGGGGCTGCAAGCGGGCAGAGCTGCAGTCCCCGTCAATGCGAGGCCCTGAGGAACACTGTGATAGACTCCTCGTGTGTCACTCCCGTGTCCGTCGCGGGTCATAGCGCCATTTGAGTCTATGGAAACCTCGGAGATGTCCCCGTGTTTCAATCGAACCATTCCGTTTTGCCACGAATCGTCAATTGCCATTGTCGTGAGCAATTCTTTTCAGAGCTGTGCGAACAGAAGTCGTCTCAGTCCCCATGATTAGCCCGGCCACCGAAAGTGGTCAGTATGTGTCCGCCGCGCGCCGCCATGGGGTCACTGCCATGCTGCACTGGCAATGGCAGCTGAGACCAATCACCGAATTCACCAGACCTTCTCCAGCACCACTCCTGTGGCTCGCCTTGACATCGAGAAATGGTGTCATTGTGCCAAGCTCGAGTTGCGATTACGAGATGAAATTGGGATCGGTGGAGTGCAAATGGGAATGAAGAAGCCCCGCTGTCGAGGAAGAAGCACCACCTCCCTGACGAGGGCGTCCAGCTCTCGGAGTCAGGACTGTCGCCTGGCTGGCATGACGTCAGCACTCGTCCGGTGGCCTCCTCCTCCCGCAGCTTCTGCGCCGCCTCGTTGAGCATCTCCTCCTCCTGCAGCTTCTGCGTCGCCTCGTTGAGCATCTCCTCCTCCCGCAGCTTCTGCGCCGCCTCGTTGAGCATCTCCTCCTCCCGCAGCTTCTGCCCAATCTGTTCCGTTTTTTGCGCTGGTGAGTCTGCGCCCTCGCAGGAGGGGCGGCACCCCGGCGCGCAGAATTGAGAGGGCTGCTCGGGCCTCCCGAGGCAAACGGGTTGACCAAGACCCGCCCCACTGCTCGTCAGCCCAGCCGTGATTGGGCGACAAGTCGTCCAGGTCCTCGCTTCGACGCAACTGGTCCGCCCACGTGGCCGCGGGCCTGCAGAGCTAGCGCGGCCTCGAGGCGCGGCCAGCGGCGGTATGAGGCGCGGCTCGCAGTGTCAAGAGTGGAGCCGGGCACAAAGTTTCGAGACGGATTGGCGCTGCAACGGGCTGAACGGGTGGAATTCGGTGGTGGCGATGGGCGGTGCTTGTTGGAATGGGCTCTCCAAGTTGAAGCAGCAGTCCACGACAGGCATCTCGGTGCAAGGACTCTCAGACGAGACGCAAAACCCGGAGGACGATCCCACACGCGACTTGTGGCAACGTGTAGAAGAGTACAAGCAAAAGGCGAGCACCTGCCATTGCGGTATCCATCCCTCATGTGGGGCACCACACAGGTCGGGCCTGAGGCGCTAGCCTGAGGCGCTAGCGCTCGCCTCCGGCGCTGAACAGGCAGAGAAGCTTTCACGAGCGAATCTCGCATATATATATATATATATATATGTTACGGCACCAGCTCGCCGCTGGCATCTGCCAGCTGATTTTGGCACAGGCGCGCCTGTGCCAAGGCGCGCTGGTGCTGTAACATATATCTATGTATGTATATATGCATCTACTCCTGCATGCATGTCCTGCACCCTTCGCGTACTTTGGATCCCGAGTATGGCAGGCTCGCTCGTCTGCGCAACCAGTGATGCTTTATACCTCGCACTTAAAGTATGGCAGGCTCGCTCGTCTGCGCAACCAGTGATGCTTTATACCCCGCAAAGTCCCTGCTACACTCATGGCTGCTTTCTCCTGTCCCATTTGCTCCCCGGAGCCCGCATGCGAACCAGTGACCGGTTCAGCTGCCGCCGCCTCGTTGCGGGGCTCTGCCTGCGCAAGCTGGGACCTTGCTGCACCCGCAGGAGCGCAACTTTCTCCCAGACTCGCAAGCATCGCCGGACTCTGCAGGCGTGGGGAATACAAATATCATGTGGGATCCGCTCCTCCGCGATGAAGAGGAGGGTTGTGGAGCGGGGTGGGAGCGTCCAGGGCAACATGGAGTTCGGGCGGGGACGCTACAGGTACTCTCATTTATGCGCGATGGCTGCTTCCAATGCCGTCCGATCTGAGAGGCCGTTGCGGCACCGTGCTTTAGATTTTGGCCAGTGCAGCATCATGCTTTAGGTTGGCCGTCCGATCTGAGAGGCTTGTGCGACATTTTCTGCATGTGGGCGTCTTCTTCTCGCCTCGATACCTAAATGAATGCATACGGCCTTCTGTGTGGCATTTGCCCGGAACCAGCGGACGCCCGACTTGCGAACTGGCGTGCCAAACGCACCACCATTCCCCCGGCAGTGAGCAAGCTAGCATCTGCTCCTGAAAGTGAGAAAGGGGTGCGGGGTGCGGGGTGGTGGAGCAGAGAGGCAACCGAGGCATACACCAAGGGAGTTGACCTGGTGGGGGAGGAGGTGAGCAGCTCGTCGGATGCGGGCTTGGGGATTGCAGAATCGACACGCGCGCATCTGTGATATCTCGTTGAAGCTAGGGGGGCGCGCCCAAAGCGCAGGATCCGCGAGTTCCCGGGACACAAGAGGACGCGCCCGAGTCAGTGCAACACCCTTGGATCCCGCCAGATCACTCAAGTGACACGCGCCACCTGGCTTACAGCTCAGTCACACACGTGGACTCGAAATTTAGCTGGAGGGGTGACATGTGCAGATGATCACAGCCGAGGCTGCGTCTGGAAGTGGACCCCTAGCAGTGCTGCTCGCCAACAGGCACGACATCCCTGCCCTCTTCCTCGCCAATCACCTCCGGGGCCTTACCTGCGATCCACGCGCGCTGCACAAACCACCGCCGGGTTTTACTGGGAGTGCGTGACCACCAGGATGAGCCGCATCCGCATGCGGTGGTCTGCGCTGTGCGCACTGTCCAGCCAAGTGAGTGCCGCAGGTGCACGCAAGCAGAAGCGGAGGCGCGAGCTGCAGGCTTTAGCCGGGAAGAAGAAACAACCGTATGACGGAGCCAGGCCCGGGGCAGCGCTGTCGGCACTGGATCGTTTGTTTTGCCATTACATTGGGCATGTCAGCAGATGGAAGTAGTGAGCGGTGGCATGGCATGAAGTGGGCACGCTGAACCAGTGAGCACTGTCGGGCACGGTCGCGATGCAGAGCTGCATGCTGGCTGAAGCGCAAGCAGTGGCAGAAGGCGCTGGAGGATTGCAACAAAGTCCTGCGTTCAGGGTAAGCCCACATGTGAGAAAGTGGCCATCAATCTGGAGTCGCTGTGACACAGCGCCGGATCCCGAGAGCCTTGAAGCTGGTGGCAGTGTTGGATGACTCATGACACGGCGCTGGATCCCGAGAGCCTTGAGGCTGGTTGCAGTGTTGGATGACTCGTGACACGGCGCCGGATCCCGAGAGCCTTGAGGCTGGTGGCAGTGTTGGATGACTCGTGACACGGCGCCGGATCCGAGAGCCTTGAGGCTGGTGGCAGTGTTGGATGACTCGTGACACGGCGCCGGGTCCCGCGAGCCTTGAGGCTGGTGGCAGTGTTGGATGACTCGTGACCCAGCGCCGGATCCAGCGTGCCTTGAGGCTGGTGGCAGTGTTGGATGACTCGTGACACGGCGCCGGATCCCGCGAGCCTTGAGGCTGGTGGCAGTGTTGGATGACTCGTGACACAGCGCCGGATCCCGCGAGCCTTGAGGCTGGTGGCAGTGTTGGATGACTCGTATCGAAGTTTCACACTCCGGTGGTCGGCGTTCTGAAATTCTAGATCTGAAATACAAGCATTGAAAGTGTCCCCTGAAGCACGACTAATCTGGGGGGGGGCAAGCGGGCCGCAATGCACGTCAAATGCTCATTTGCCCGCCATTGTTCGCCGGATCTAATTGTGCACTACCTCACAATAGACCTGTTACCCACGTAGTTCTTTTTCCGGTCACTCTTCGTTAACGCTGACTACCAGTATCCGAAACCTTGATATGGAGCGCGCTCTAACAGCTTCCATATGTAAGATATGGAGCGCGCTCTAACAGCTTCCATATGTAAGATATGGAGAGCGCTCTAAAAGCTGGAAGCGCTGTGTAATTTCCTCGGGGCAACTCCCGAATGGATTGTTCGGCACAGGCATGAGGCAGCGGTATGATAAGGGGCGCATCAGTGCAGTGAGAGTTCGCTCGTTTCCCGCCCGGCGATGACGGAGCCCGCACATTCCCGCACGGCTCCTCTTCAAGTGTGCAGCTGTCGTGCCAAGCACTGTGGCGTGTGAAGTTGCCTGAAGCGACATGAAGGCGCGTCTGCACTGCAGGGGGTTGCACTAATGTGTGAGCGACGTGGCGGGAGGGTTGTGACACCCGAGCGTGGCTTCTGGGGCGGGGGCAAATGGCTGGCCAGGCGTATAGATGACGTGGCTGTGAAAGCATTGTTCCGGCGAGCTAAGGCCAACGAGGGTCTCGGCGATGCAGACAGGTACGATCCGGGCGCCCATCTTGGCTCCCTCCAGGATCCAACCACGCGATCGCCAGGCAGACCCTGCGGCGGCGGCGGCGGCGGCCCTGCAGGCCGTTTGCCGGGCCCTGCTGCGGCAGTGATGCACAGTGAAAAGTGCTTGTGTGCATTCTGCGTCGTGCTATGATTTGGTACACTGTGCAGTGCTATGACCTGCCTTGCCCTGCAGCTATCGACGCTGCTGTAGTCAGCCAACAGTTAAAAGCTCGCAAGAGAAAGGAATGGGAAAGCAAAGACCTCAATATGGAGCATCGAATTGCTAGTGAAGCCAACATCTTCTTCGTGCTAATTTGATAGGCTGAGCTGGTTGTGGCAACAGCGCAATGCGGGATTTGAATCGGGTGGCTGACATTCAACCGCACAATCGGGATGCACTGTATGAGGTACGTTGCATCCAAAAAGGATGGATTTGCACGCAAAACAAAGACCACCTGGATACCACCCAGCGATGAGATGTTCATTAGGCGCAGGGGGGATAGAGTCCAGATCTTCCTGTTTGAGTTGAGAAGGTGTTGCTTCAAGCACAAATGGGAGATACCACTTTAGTGTTTTAGGCAGGCTGCCATGTATCATCGTCAGTGTGTACTTTTGCTCTTGCCCCAACCGCGTTGCTAGAGGCACAGATGTTGAAGGATAGGACACTTGATTTTGACAGAATATTGACATGCGGTGGGATTGTTCCAGTTGGACAAGTACCGCTCCATCATGCACCGCATATGTGTCATCAGCAACGGCACTCCAGAAATGAGGAAGAAGCAACGAGGGGAGACATGATCTTTACGCTGTTTTGAGAGCCAATCAGGATACTGCTAAAAAAAGGGCAACATCATGGCATTACAGGAATTTATTACTATTATCAATTTGGAACGTCAAGTTTTATATTTCTTTAGCCTATAGATTTCCCATGCCATTGGAAATGATACTTACTTACTAACATTGATTTTCCATGCGCTGTCAAATAAATGTGCCATACTTGTCAACATTCTTTTGCTATTGCTTAATGGAGGTGTCCTCAAATTTTGATACGGCGATGGTATGTTATCAAACATTTTGAAATCCGATGTACGCTACGTCTAGAAAAAGACGTTTTCAGTTTGGCTGTTGGTGTGGACCGGGAAGCTTTAAAAGCTGAAGGAGATCTACGAGATACAAGGTGCACAACATTTTGTTATTGTCAGTCCACAAGCGAATCATAATTGCCTGTATACGTAAGGCATGGCCGAGTACTTACAATGGTACTAAGGAGTCCCGAGTAGATAGTCCAGATTGAATGAAATTTCGCACACCTTCTTGAGCCCAAGTGAGCGCGCGCGTCAAGATGTGCCTTGAAGTTTATGTACGTTACAGGGGTGTATGTTACAGGGGTCGCGGTCCTAATAGGGTGCGAGTTGCTATAATGTCCATACATGTATCATTTTACCTTTTGTTGAGGGGATCAAAGCTGAAATCTGCATCTCCCATTCGGCAAGCCTGATCACTATGTGATGGGTATGCTGTCTGGATTTTATCGATTCTACTCACGTTATTGTATGTATGTATATATATATATATATATATATACATAAAGAGGTATCAGAAACATTATTGTAAGGTTCACAACTCACAATTGAAATGTCGAAGGCACAGCAAACAAACAAACTCGTTCAAATGCCAAAACAACTACCTGAAATTAAAACATCATGCAAATTCCCTGCATTTACCCATGTTGATAACCATGACTAGCCCTGCAAGCAATTCCGTAGCCCTGCGAACCGTACAAGGCAACCGCATCATCCGCTGCAACCAATAGGTCGAAAAACTACGCGTGCTCCATGTTGCATCCACCTCCTTCTGAAACAATCGGACTTGCCTGCGCTGTACACAACTGTCGAGGAACTTGCGTGCCGATTTCCCCAAACCTCCAAAACACTCCATCGCAAAAGGCACAAGCGTGTGAGGCCAGATTGGTCCGTAAAATGCCCTCTTGGCTCGCGCATGTACCGCCGCAGCCCGCGCGAGACTTGTCCACAATTGTCACTACTATTAAAAGCTGTCACCGTATCAATATATGAGGAATATACGAGTAACGGACAGTAACGGACAGAATATAGACAACATCTACAAGCCAAAGTGACAATACCGGACATTTTTGCAGCCCGCAGCGGCTCTCGAGTAGCCCGGTCTACATACGAGGCACAAAAAGGGAATGCAAGGTTCACGTCAATCACGATATGTCTGCCTCGCCCATCATGGTTGAGCACTGTGATGTCGGGCTTCCAATCAGGCGAATACCCACGATGATTGCGATCCTCAACGATGACAAAGGCTGGATCAAAGACTTGCTTCAGCATAGATGCCAACACATTACGAACGTCATGATGTGCCGAGATAGCCCATCCACGCCGGTCACAGACAAGGTAGTGGTAGCCAAAGGGGTCAATAGAAGCACCACATACACATGTATGCACACCAGCTGGAATATGCATCGGGGCTAACGTCGTCGTCATTAATCGGCTGACGCCATTTTCAGGTCCTAGGGCAATGGTTGTTAAATTTGAAAAGCACCCAAAACTTTTGCAATAATCATTTTTTGGTACCACGATCGTGCATACACAATTCTGCAAAAATACTGCAGGTCTCCTTAAGAGGGCATCCCCTAATTCATACATTTTCATTCAAATTTCACATGCGCAGACCGCCCCTTTCTACCCAAAAGATTTTAAGGTACATATAGTATGAAACTTTGACGAAAGTTGTCTCGCTATTATCATATGCTTCGTTCGGAGTGAGTGCAATGGCCAGCGCCTTGGATCCTTCAGGTCCAATACTATTCCCTGCACCACAATCACTTTGCGTGAGCTCACCTCTTAATTATTGATCACAGATATTAGCACAATCAAGCGGAAGAATGCGAGGGAATTGCTTACAGCTCAAATCCAGTGTGTTCAACGACCCGCTGAACACAATAGGCTTGAAAGGTAGGACTTGCCGTAGATACATAGTGTGTTCAAGAACCCGTTGAACACCACGCTCCCCTAGTTCAAGCCTAATTGGGATCTCTAACTATATTACACTTGTCTACACCACATGATGGAGTTTTTATCATGCAGCCGATGGCACATGGTCCACGTACAGATGCTAAGAGATTTGATGTGTGAAATGAGAAGGCTGAAGGTGTGTAGAATCTTACAAGGAAGGTCGAGTGTGTTCAACGACGTCATTGAACACACTGAATCTATCTTGTAAGTGGTTTCCCACATTCCGTTGTTTCTATTGACATCAAGGTATGGTTTGCTGGAGGTCAACATTAGCATATAAATTTTCAAATATTTTTATTTGATAAATAGGTTGGTTGAACCTATCTAAACATATTATGCACTTCGGGGAGTCAAGTGGTTAAGGCATGAAGAAGTTATGGTCGATACCGTTCCGCGATCTCCCATACTTAACCATACTTAAGCACCAACTAAAAACACATATATCTCGAGATCTAGATCTGCAAATTTTTATGCTAATGTTGACCTCCAGCAAACCATACCTTGACATATGTGATCATTCATCAAGAGCTGGGTTGACTTTGAGTGCTTGTGGTGCAGATAACAAAATTGGGCCCGAAGGAGCTAAGGCGCTGGCCCTCGCACTCACTCCGAAAGCGAAGGGAGTGTTCAACGGGTCTGTTGAACACCCCCTGCTCGTTCGGAGTGAGTGCAATGGCCAGTGCCTTGGCTGCTTCATCTCCAATCTCATTCTCTGCATGCACGGCACACAAATTATCACCAACAAGCCCACAAATTTTCAAACTAAAACATTAACTACAACAAAAGATATGGCTGCCCACATATATGGTCATCGGCCGACACTGAATCAGCCTCGAAGGATTCCTTCATATCTAACATATAAACACTACACGAGGGCCCTAGGTGATACTTTTCCCATAGTCACTTTCCGTACTGAAAGCAGGCCGACTCGTTTGATCACAATTATCATATTTAATATTTGTTTCTTATAAATGCCATGAATCGAACTCAACTACTTTTTTTAGAAATCTGAGTTGGCAGTGCGATTCCCCGCGGAATGGCGTGATGACAAACATGTACCTGTCAAAAATAGTTCCTGCAACGCGGGGTTGCCCCGGGAGATGAGTTGCAGGAGGTCTTGCCAAACGTAATCTTGAATGTGGTTTCCATCATGTCCAAGCTTGATATGAAGTCCTATTGGCTGAAATGATAAGTCGCTGTCAAGCATCACACTATTCTCCTGATCACGTACGGTGAAGAGTGACATAATCATTGAAGACCAGCTGTCTTCCGTGATTGAGTCAACCCCACACGACATGCAGGCCTCCACAATCATGATAGGCCATGCCAGGCAGCCTGTTGATAATATCAACATCGTATGCACGCCCCGTCTTGCACACCCTGAGCGCTGAGCACTGATCGAGGAGGTCCCTAAAGTCCGCAGCAAAAATGTCATGTTCACCGTGAATGTGAATTTCTTCCACACACTCTCTGCCGTATCTGATCATTTGTAGCACAAGTGTGCTCCGCCGTCTCTTCCTCATCAACGGAGCAGATCTTCTTCCAGAGTTGTCATTTATCACCACTTATGAATTTGCGCCACAAAGGGCTCACCGCCATACACTTGCACAGCTCATGAGTTGGCTCAAGCTGAAGGAGGCATCTCCGAAAAAGTTCCTCGCCCAAGATGTCTTTGGGATCGCGGCTCTTCCGGAGCGTGTGTCGAGTTTCCATTTTATTAGAAGAGAGCATGAGAGCCTGCGAGTAGGGCGTGCCAGAAGACGTACCCATCCGCTTCTTGGTTAAACTTCTACTTTTATACTGTCCGAATCAAGTGCGGTGCTCACCGGCACTGAAAACCGAGGTGTGACACTTCCCAAGTCAGAGACGTATGCAGCAGGTTACATTTCATGATTGAGGTAAGCTTAGCAAAAAGAATTTCACAGATATGCTCAAAAGGTGACATAGCTGCATCCAGGGTAGAAGTCTTACCGTGGCGGGCCGGCCGGGGGCCGCAGTAGCTCGCTCCGGGCCGAAAGCGGGCCGAAGGGGCTTTCGCCCTCGGGCCGCGCAAAATTACGAGCCGGCCAAACTTCGGTAAAAAATATAGGCATTTAATGCCACTTTTTATCAACCCCCCATACTTAATTTCAAAATTTCGGGCATTTTTCTTCCTTGACCGTTTTGGCCGAAAGCGGGCCAGCGGATATATAGTTTACGGGCCGTAAAAGACTTTGGGAAGACTTCTACCCTGACTGCATCATACAGAATTCACAACATAACAGTATATCCTGATGCAGTGCATCTGGAAAATGGCGAGGCGATCCGGGATCGTTCTTTTCGTGATCCGGAACGGGATCGATCCCGGGAGGGAAGTTTCTTACGGGATCGATCCTGGAACGCCCCGGGTACGGGAACGATCCTGGAACGCTCCAGGTACGGGAACGATCCTGGAACGCTCCAGGTACGGGAACGATCCTGGAACGCTCCAGGTACGGGAACGATCCTGGAACGCTCCAAGTACTGGAACGATCCTGAATCGATGGGGGGACACTCATGATAAGTCCAAGGGTCGATTCAAGCATTCAAGGCAAGTACCATGAACCGCACATTAAAAAAAAGGTAGACTTTCACAAGGCTAGAAAGCAGGAGGCAAATTCAAAAAGAAAAAAATCAACAAATCCACATAAATAGATACACCTTTGAGTACACAAGCTACTTCATTTGCATATGTTCATACGGTCTCCACTAAGATGGTATCACTGGCTATTATACTCTTCTTCTTTCTCATCTATACTTCCCACTCCTATAGCGTTTTGGTGTTGGGGTATTTTTGTCAAAGTTGCAAGCCACTTGGTTGGTTGCGCAAGCTTCACACGCGATTGTGTCGTATTCCATCTTTTAACTTGGGTAAACATTCTTGAATACTCCTTGCTGAAGGTGTTTGGCACCTCTGTCTGCACATGCGATAGTGCCACAGTGAGTAGCAGTTGAAAAGAACTCATGCGCAAAAAACAACAAAGGGTAAATAAGTACTTACCACAGCTTGTGACTTCGTGCACGAGTTCTCATTTATTTCATACTCGACGGCCTAGTCTTTCAAGCTTGGGCCACTGGCCATCTGGCTTCTAGAGTTTTCTTTCCCTTTTCTTCTATTGCTCGTGCTGAATTTTTTTGTCTTATTATCCGCATTTTTTTCTTTTTGGGAAGGTGATGCTTGCTTGTTGGTCTCCGAGTAGCGCACGTCCATGTTTTGAGTGGCCATCCTGAGGAACGAATCGTGGTAAAGCTCAACACACATAAGCTGACATGCTGAGCTCAACTGAGAAGCAAAGCAAAGCAAACAGCAAAGTTGGGCAAAGCTGAGTCGAGTTGAGCAGAGCTTAGTCGAGTTGAGCTAAGTTGAGCTAAGTTGAGCTAAGTTGAGCTTAGTTGACACGCTGACAGGAGCAAAGCTGACACGCTGAGCTGATATAAGCTAACAAGCTAAACTAAGCGGAGCTGACAAACCGAGTTGAGCTGACACACAGTTACAGGTACGGGATAATACAGCATAGACTGGAATATGTGTGTATATGTGTGTGCCTGTTGTGTTATTCCTATGCTAGGATACGCGTGTACCTCTCTGTGCGTGTGCTATGCCTGTGGTAGGATATATGTGTATCTCTATACCACTGTTATGCCTGTGATAGGATATGTGTGTTTTTTTTTCAAAAGCTAAGCTAAGCTAAGCTCAAAAGCTAAGCTCAACTCAGGCGTTGAGTTTGGCGCTAAGTGCTGAGCTAAGATAAGCTGAGCTGAGTTGTTTTCACTCATAGAGTTGAGGTGAGTTGAGTTGAGTTGAGTTGAGCTGAGTTGAGCTTAGCTGACACGCTGACGTGAGCGAAACTGACACGCTTAGCTGATATGAGCTCAAAAGCTAAGCTCAACTCAGGCGTTGAGTTTGGCGCTAAGTGCTGAGCTAAGATAAGCTGAGCTGAGTTGTTTTCACTCATAGAGTTGAGGTGAGTTGAGGTGAGTTGAGTTGAGTTGAGCTGAGTTGAGCTTAGCTGACACGCTGACGTGAGCGAAACTGACACGCTTAGCTGATATGAGCTCAAAAGCTAAGCTCAACTCAGGCGTTGAGTTTGGCGCTAAGTGCTGAGCTAAGATAAGCTGAGCTGAGTTGTTTTCACTCATAGAGTTGAGGTGAGTTGAGTTGAGTTGAGCTGAGTTGAGCTTAGCTGACACGCTGACGTGAGCGAAACTGACACGCTTAGCTGATATGAGCTCAAAAGCTAAGCTCAACTTTGGCGTTGAGTTTGGCGCTAAGTGCTGAGCTAAGATGAGCTGAGCTGAGTTGAGTTGAGTGAATGCGTAATAGAGTGAGTAATGAATTTTTAGTGAGTGGTCCGGAGTGTGGGTTGTGAGGTTATGAGAGCGAATACAATTACCTTAATGCACGTTCGTTCTTCACAGTCCCGCTCCTTTGAAGTTTCTGCCTTACCATACCCAACACCCCATGCTGTGTGAGAATGGCTTGGTTCCAAAACCTCAAAGAACATAGTGAAAAATAACATGCTTATCTTGATCTTATGTAAGACCAGAAAGTGCGCAGTACCATACCATACTTTTATAGTAATCACACATATCCTAAAAGATCTAAAACACGGGAGCACATATGTGGAAAATTATTTTTGCATCAAAATATTACACCTCTTTGTGGCGCCACGGGAGACAAGTGGTCACAGACACAAGAGTGTCAGACCTACTCAAACCCAAGATGCCATACATCACAACAAGGCCAATACCTTGTTGCTCGCGGATCAAGGGCGCTCCAAACAAACCCGCAGACCAAGGGTGCAGGCGCCTTCTTCTACAAGAGTAGAAAGCGTGACCACAATGGTTCCTTCAATGGCGCAATCACCAATGTGTGGCCAAGGGAGTTCGTTTTTGCAACGCCACAAAGGAGGTGTAATATTTTGATACCTATGCTACAGTAAAACCCGGCCTATAAGAAAACAGGATTAAAATGCCAGCGCTGGCTTTCTTAAATTGAGATCGAGCCGAACGAAATCCAGCCCCAAGTCATTTCTTAATTGGCCCTTGGATCGACGATATCCGATATTTTCAGGGGGCCGACAGCGTGCGACTTTCTTAATCGACGGCCCGTCGCCGTTTGGCGATTTAAAACCTAGCGGCTGCTTTCTTAATGTTTTCTTAAAACGATGAGTGTCGTCTCAGACGGACAACGGCATCCGAGCAAAAGGCAACCAACAGCAATGGAAGCAACCACAAAATTAGCGCTCCAAACCCTGAAGAGCCTATCTGGCGAGTTTGTGCTCTCTGAGCAAGAATTTAAGACCGAGAAGAGAAAGCTGTTTGGGAAAGAGGGGCATTCCTACGTCCTCTCTCCAGATTTGATCTCCGAGCTTAGAGAGCTAAAGTCTTTTTTCGACGATGAGATTCTCGACCGAGATGAGTTTGATTCTCAGAAACGTCGTTGCTTGGACAAGACTGTCCGCATGCCAGTTTCCATTCCTCCTGCGTCGGAGACCGACCGTGCGGCCGAGCTTTCTTCAGCAGTGCAACATTCTGCTGCCGCTGCTGCGCAACACGAACCTACTGAGCAGACGCCACAGACATCCCTAGTTTCTGCAGTGGATATTAGTGGTAGCAGTGCCAATCCTAAGACGCATGCCCCTAGCGCACTCGTTCCCAAGAAACCGTCAAAGCAGGCCACGTTCTTCGATATGGGATTTTCGGTTTCAGTGACCACGAAAACTGGGAAGAGCTATCAGGCTACTTCGCGCGCATGCCAGGATACAAAAAAAACCTACAAGTGTCGCTTTTGTAGTTTCAGTAGTATTCACCCACCGGCGACATCTCAGCACGAGAAAGTCAAGCACCCTGCAGTCTCGAGCGACGCGGACAAGCGAGGAGGCGGTTCCCTCTGGAAGAAAGGCTGCACTTATGCGGTTCACTTCACTGAGTGCGATGCTACCGACTTTGACAACAAGGAGTGGGTCATGGTGGACTTGACGCCGGTGCTTTCTGCTGGAGCTGTGGGGAACCCTGCTGTGACAACTCGGAAGCCGGCCAGAGCATCCGCAACGCGAGACAGTGAGGACTCGAATATCGGTAGGCGTGGGGCTGCCAAACGAAAATCCTACGAAGCTGTCACGAAAGTGGAGGTGCTTGAGGTCTACGATCGCCACGTGAGTAGTGGAAGCAAGTGTCCCCTAGAGGACGCGGGTACGGAGACCGGCGTGCACTTAAGCCTCATCAGCAAGTGGGCGAACCCTAAAACCCGGCAGGAGATCTATGTGCGTGCTGGAGATACGAAGCAGAAGCATCTTCGCAAGAAAGCTCGGAAGTTTACAGGTTTGTGATTTTAGGGTTTTGGGTTTCTGCAGTTCGTTGCACAGCGAGGGGAATTTGTGTGCACACCACGCAGGGCAGTTTGTGTTTACGTATGTTTATTGTATGTTTATGTGCAGGTTTGTATGCTGACATGGAGGACGAGTTGTACAAGGAATTCTGTGACCGCCGGGCCAGGGGACGACGGTGTGGGCCTTTATGGCTCTCTGTTCGCGGACGGTCGATTTTGAAAGAGCAAAACAAGAAAGCGAAAGCTGCACAGCAACGTTCTGATGCCGCAGCGGCGTCAGGATATGAAAAACCCGCGTCTGAGGCAGAGGCACCTGCAGCGGTGGACTCTTCTGCTGCTATGGAAATCGACGGAGCGTGCTACGTATGCAGGAGTGCGACCTGGGGACCTGAGAAGCATCCCGCGAATACTTGTGCCACTTGTGGCCTTTCCTGGCATCACATCTGTAGCCAGCCTCAGTGTGCACGTTGCTCGCCGAACGCCGATCTTCCACCTGAGAAGATACCACCTGTAGTGCATCATGCACTTGCTGTGGCTGCGGACGTAGATAACTCTAGTGCCGTCGTCGATCAGGAGAAGCCGCTCCGTGTTTTATCTGACTGTGCAATCGCAAAGTTTAAGGGAGGCCACAGTTGGCGTGGGCGCTTCAGCAGAAGGTTCAAGCTCGCCAGCCGCAAGCGCACCAATTGCAAAAGCAAGTCCAAGGAGAATCGCGTGCCTGGCCTCTTGAAGTGGCACAGCGACTATTTCAAAATGCTGCGTGGTGACAACGCTCCTGGTAGTCCCAAGATCCACGAGAAGTGGGGGCGGTTCGGGCCCAATCAGCGTGTAAACGTGGATCAAACTCCCCTAGGTTTTATCAGTGGTCTTCAGGATACCTACGAGCATAAAGGCACCAATGAGGTGTGGATATCCACCCCGAATGGGTCGAGCCTGGAGAAGCGCCAGTGCACGTTGCAGGTTTGTTTCGTTGCTGACGCTGAAGGGTATTCTCAACCCCGACTTGCCATTATTTTTCGTGGGCTTGGAGTGCGCATCTCAGCCGTCGAGAAGGCTGCCTGGGACCCCCGCGTTGACGTGTATTTCCAGCCCAAAGCATGGGCAGACCGCGACTTCTGTGTCGAATGGGCGAAGCGGACGTTTGCGCCTTGGGCCAAGGGTGTCGCGGGTGAAAAAGTTCTCCTGATGGATAACTTGGATGGCCAGCTGACAAAAGAGTTCCGCGATTTCTTGAAGAAGGATGCGGATACGTTACCCTGGTACTTTCTTCCCCAGTGCACTGACCTCTTGCAACCTGTGGATCGGCACGTCGCTCAGATGCTGAAGCTGCTCGTTGCGGCTGAGCAAGAGAGTTGGCTTGAGGACGATGCAAACCTTGACAAGTGGGAGAGCGGTTTACTAACTGCATCTGAACGTCGTATTTTACTGACTTGGTGGAGTGGAGAAGCTTTGGAAAAGTTGTGGAAAAAACACTCGGCCCAGAAGGCCTTTGATGGTACTGGTAGCAACCTGACCATTGACCTCTCCGACCTTCATAAGGTGAAGCCGCAAAATGTGTCCAACTACGCAGAGATGCTTCTGGAAGCTCTGAAAGGTGTGCATGCCGTGAGCTCCGTGGGTGAAGGGTCTGCCGTGTCTGGGAGAGATGAAGCTGTGCTTGAGAACGTGCCTGCGGCTCGAGGCGGGGGTGAGTCTAGTGGCGACGATATGGACTCTGGTGTTGAAGATGCACTTGACAGCGACGACGAGACCGCATTGCACGATGCTGGGCTTGAAGAACCGGCACAACCCTACTGGATACCAGAGGGCATGTGCGCGGTCCTTGAGCCGCCTACACTGGTCAAGAAGTTTGTGAAAAGCATCATTCTTTTCAAGTGGTTCCAGGTGGGTTGGCAGCTAGGGCGCGTGCGCAAGAAGCTCCCCACGAACAAGGACAACTTCAACTTTCAAGTGTTCTACCCGTGCGAGGGAAGGATTGCAAAGCACACTTTGAGCGCAACCACATACGTTGGGAACCTCACAGAAGCGCAACTCGCGGAAGCCAAAGATGGATCTTGGCTGACTTTTGAACCTGTGAATTAGGTCTTGCTTTGTTTTTGAAAACACGAGCCTTGCTACCTGCATTCTACATTATTACAATTTGCTGCATTATTAGTAATACAACACTTTATTTTCATCAAAGCAATTGTATTCCATCGGCCTGTCACAGCATTCTTAAAAGCTCTTCACAGTATGATCACTGGCTTTCATTCATCATCTCCCCTTACCCTTGTTGGTAACGACATTTGATGAAGCCACAATTTTTCAAAGTGGCTGAATTTTGGCTGAAAAATGAACCACACATAGGTCTTTCATAGACGAACAGATTGATATATCGTTTGTAAGCATAGGCGTAATATTCCGTGAAATAATTCATTCCCAGTAAATTGTGCAGCGTACGCGGGTGTTATAGTGTAATAACCGAAAATGCTCGGAATGGGCATAACTTTTGATATACTTGGCCATTTTGGCTGAAAAATGAACCACAAATAGGTCTTTTATAGACGAACAGATTGATATATCGTTTGTAAGCATAGGCGTAATATTCCGTGAAAGCACGCATTCGCAATAAAATCCAGCGGATATTTTCTTAATATCATGGTTTTCAGCAATTTTTGGATCTCCAATACATCATTTTCCAGCCCAAAATTTTCTTAATTTGGGCGCGTCTCGGGGGAAAAGCCAGCGCTGGCGCATTTTCTTTTTCTTAAGATTTTGGCAAAAATCCAGCGGCTGTTTTCTTATAGGTGCGTTTTCTTATAGCCCGGGTTCTACTGTAAATGAAATATTTTTCATAGGGTTGCAGGATTTGCACCGACCAAATAAAATATGCAAACAGCTTATGTGAAAACCGAGCTTACAGTTGATATTCGTTATAGAATACTAAAAGTCAATAGCTAAAATAAGTCTATACATTAAAACAAAACAGTTTGATAAAAAGAAAATAAAGAAAATAAAAAATAAACCACCACTCTAAGTGGGGAAGGATTACCTAAAGGGAATCCGGCCCAGTTCGCCTAACTATTACCCAGCAGTTCAATCGCAATGGTTCCACCGCGAGCTGCGAGCTGGTTCAGGCACAAAGGATTGCACAATAACAGTGTCCTCCCCACTGAATCGCATATTTAGACTGAGGAACTCTAGGTTCTACCTACAGTGAAGGCAAGGAGCGATGTTGCTGTCCTAGGCACAGCAGTTCAATCGCAATGGTTCCCGCGAGCTGGTTCAGGCACAAAGGATTGCACGATAACAGTGTCCTCCCCACTGAATCGCATATTTAGACTGAGGAACTCTAGGTTCTACCTACAGTGAAGGCAAGGAGCGATGTTGCTGTCCTAGGCAATCAGGTTTTTTTGTGAAGGACAGATGCAGTTTGATGCCTTACACGATTCTTATTAAAATCTAAAATCGTGTGACTGTGCAAGAAATACTAACCAGCAAATTGTGCCGACAGGACAATTGAAAGCAAGTTTATTTAAGTGCAAACTAGTCTAGCAAAATCATAATTGCATACTATTCGAGCAACTTGTCACGAGGCATATACCTGTGTTGACTATGCAAGGCCATCCCTCATCGAGTCGTTGAACAAGTGAAAAGCTCCCTGCCGTCACTATCCCGACACACACCCGACTCTCTTAATTAAAAGAAAGACTAAACCAAGTGCGATGCAATAAAAAGCTCAAACAAGGACAAGAGCGTACCTTAAATTGGCTGGGTTGGGTTTCACCCCAGGGCGTGCCGAAGGCTAACGCACTCCCAGCCTCATTTGAGCGAACTGTCTATCTAAAACAAAGTTCGCATCGTCGGACCTTAAAAACTACAAGCACCTATATCACGATACTCGCAATTTATGCAAGTGCAAATCGCGCTACAAGTTGCACTGCTACTAACTGTAGTAGCAATGACTGCAAAAGACATGCTACGGAAAGCATGGAGACATACCTTAGATTCCCAGTGTTTCCACACCACCAGAGCCCAAAAGCAATTGGGGTGGTAACTGGGATCGGTGCGTCGGATATTTATATCCCGCCTCCTCGCCAAGAGCCATGGGGCGGTTGTTATGCAATTTTGAGTTGCGACACTTGGAACTTAGACTGGGCCTTTTTAGAAGCTGAAAAGGCCCAGTTTTTCACGATCCAGTAAAAACATGCAAACAGGCACACACACTTGTAAAATTCTATCGAAGAATTCAATTTGAAAGCACATTTTTCCAACTAGCTAGCCTAAAGGCAGATAACGCACACAAAACAAGTACTTAAAAATCACTTAATCATCACGTAACGTGGGAGCTCCTAGCCCCACATCAAATGTCGAGCGTCCCTATACCAACTCACCTGCCCTTCAGGATATCACAATGAATCAAGGTGCGCAGGTAGATGCACCTTTCCGATCATGCTAAAAGGTTGTGAGCGCACCTGGCGGGAATGGTGTCCGCTCATTCCGTGGGTGACCAACGGCCATGGACCATTTTCAAACGTGCTCATGGACTTCAAATTGCGAACACTGTAAGTGAATTACGAAAGGAAAATAGGTGCGCAGGCAGGATCTACTCTCAAAATTTCGTTCGAAAATTATGGGGTAAATCATAGTTTTGGGCAAGCGACAAAGTGCGTGGGTGTGTGGGTTACGTAAACACCAAACGCATCTTGCTTGCGGCGACCACGCAATGACCAACCACCTGCGGAAAATATACGGTACGCGAAAATATCAGAAACTATTTTATACTAGCAACACAATACAATCAAATTATTTAGGCTGATCTAATCAGAGTTTGCAGTGTGGTTTTCGGCTCCGTGCTTTCAAACTTCGGAGACGCACGTAAGACTAAATGGGAAGTCAAGAGCTCACGATACTGTGTCCATGCGCCATGGCGCGCCAGTGACATTTCTGCTGACATCTGATGTCATTGACATTTCTGATGTCATCGATTACTGGAACGCGAAGAAACGGTGCAGTGCGTTCGGGATTTCCGATGACGGTTTACGATCCAAAGCGAAACGAGAACGCGGATCGCGGATCATCACCATCGTTATGAGCACGCTCTCAGGCGATGCATGAACGGGGATCGTGACGTGTCGTCTTTGTTACACGAGCGCTCCGCAACGGGGGGGAACGGGGAACAGTCGATTACGCATTCAGAACTGAACGCCGAATTCCAGATGTGTCCTGATGTGGAACTTAATGAGAAAACAAGGATTATCAGCAACTAGGGTTGTCAGCTGCAATACAGGAAACACTCGATTTTAAGAAACAGGAATTTTAGGTCAGCCTAGCAACTTTCTTATTTATATAGAGATCTTAAATACGGAGTGTCAAAAAAGCTGGCTACTTTCTTATTGGCGGGTTTTCTTATTACTGAGTGATTACTGTATGTGTATCAGGTCATGTGACCAAGATCCGCTACAAATCATGGGTCAGCGTTGGTAAGGAATGTACTGTCCCAGCATGGGACTGGCTAAAGAGCAAGATTGGGTATATGTAGGGAGACTGTGCTATGGAGGATGTTTATGAACAAGTGAGTACTCACTAGACCAAAAAAACGTAAAAAAAACAAAAACATACGGGGAAATTACACAAGCCATCTCACTTCATGGACAGGAAATGACAAATCTCAGGTTAGGACCGGAAAGCAGAAAATGTTGAAGGGTGCATGGGACAGTGCTAAGCGCAACTAACTCAAGCACACAGGTGCTGGGCAGCAACTGCGTAGGGCAGGCTTACCTTGAGTCTTTGTGCACAAAGACAAGGCAAGCGAGCAGTGGAGCACTGTGGCAACAAAATAATACGGAAGCAGAGGGGTGGTGGGCAGCATGGCACGCATGTGGCAAGGCAGTGATGGGCAAAGCTCAGAGCTGAGACATCCGGCGAAGCTTGGGGTGCAAAAGCGAATACCCAATCAAATGTGGGGAGAGATGCCAATGGAGCCTCGACTGGGCTGAGCACAATACTGTACCTATGTCCACCTGCAACCGCCCTTCCTTTACACGTATTCAGCAATGGTCCAAATCACTGATCACGCCGTGTCAGAAGACTCCCCCCAAAGCCCGAAACAAGCTGAAATTTAGAAAAAAAAATAGTTGGGAACGTACAAAACGGAATTGAACGTCCATATGGGCGGAACGCAGATCGGCTCTAAACCTACAAACCATTGGAATTTCCGATAACAGGTGCAAACCGGCGAAGTAAGTCCGACGCTAAGAACGAACACACAACACACCATGCAGGTGCCGTGTCCGTTGCTGTGTGCACACCGGCGCCCAGAGAAGAACCCTGAAAGCTCAGAGCCAACACGCTGTTACTAGATTATTCCACTGTATAGTGTGACACCAGCCTGCCATAGTGGAGTATTCCACCGACGAACAGCAAGCTATCCCCAATAATATACAACGCCTATGTTGGTGTGTGCATGTTTATCGTTGGCTAAAATAACATTGGCAATAAACGAGTAGTGCGGGCGGAGAGATATTTGCTTTGAGCCCGTGTTCTCTGTGCAAACCGAGAAAACCCGACTCGTGTGAACAAAATGGGATCCTCTGTTGAGAGCATGCCTTCTGGCAGGATGCCTCCGTGGCAGCAAGCCCCGCCGCAAGGAGCACGCCGACGAGACTGCAGGGTGGTGGCAAAGCCCTTGGCATAAGGCCTCGGGGCCCGCCAACAGCGTAAAAGCTCCTGTCGATGGTACTAGCGACAGATGTATGAGGCTCTTGAGCAAGGTGTTTTTCCCTTCGACTCTCTGATAGTGCATGAACCCGTAAGCTGAGAAAAAATACGACCCCTGGGCAGAAGGAAAGTCCATCAGAGACAGGGCATGTAGCACGGCTACGTGGCAAGGCTTGCACTATAAAATGCATAATCAATGAAAATGATAGTGAGAAGTTGTTAGCAGGCACTTCGCAGACAAAATTAGCTCCCCCGTGCCCCATGAATATGACCAGATGTGAAATTTCGATTCTCGATGCCTACTTACATCTTCTAAATGCTTCTTAAATACTTTACAACTTCTCAAGAATCGTTTCGATATGTTACGCACCCGCGCGATGTGCATTTTCGTACTGGTTTGCAGGCATTTCACAGACGAAATTAGCTCCCCCGCGCCCCATGGATATGTCCCAATGTGAAATTTCGATTATCGATGCCTACTTACATCCTCTAAATACTTCTCAAATACTGCTTGACACTTCTTACAATTTCTCAAGATCGGTTCGATATGTTACGCACCCGCGCGATGTGCATTTTACTGGTTTGCAGGCATTTCACAAACGAAATTAGCTCCCCCGCGCCCCATGGATATGGCCAAATTTGAAATTTTGGTTCTCGATGCCTACTTACATTCTCTAAATATTTCTCAAATACTGTTTGACACTTCTTACAAGATTTCTCAAGATCATTTCGATATGTTACGCACCCGCGCGATGTGCATTTTACTGGTTTGGCAGGCACTTCACATACGAAAATAGCTCCCCCGTGCCCCATGAAAATGGCCAAATTTGAATTTTCTCTTGTCGATGCCTACTTACATCCGCTAAGTACTTCTCAAATACTTCTTGACACTTCTTACAACTTCCCAAGATCGTTTCGATATGTTACGCACCCGCGCGATGTGTTTATTACTCGTTTGCAGGCACTTCACGGACAAAATTAGCTCCCCCGTGCCCCATGAGTATGACCCAATGTGAAATTTCGGTTCTCGATGCCTACTTACATCTTCTTAAATACTTCTTAAATACTTCTTGACACTTCTTACAACTTCTCAAGATCGTTTCGATATGTCACGCACCCGCGCGATGTGCATTTTACTGGTTTGCAGGCATTTTACAGACGAAATTAGCTCCCCCGCGCCCCATGGATATGTCCTAATGTGAAATTTCGCTTCTCGATGCCTACTTGCATCCTCTAAATACTTCTCAAATACTGTTTGACACTTCTTACAATTTCTCAAGATCGTTTCGATATGTTACGCACCCGCGCGATGTGCATTTTACTGGTTTGCAGGCATTTCACAGACGAAATTAGCTCCCCCGCGCCCCATGGATATGTCCCAATGTGAAATTTCGGTTCTCGATGCCTACTTACATCCTCTAAATACTTCTCAAATACTGCTTGACACTTCTTAAAATTTCTCAAGATCATTTCGATATGTTACGCACACGCGCGATATGCATTTCACTGGTTTGCAGGCATTTTCCAACCCATTTGGCAACCCCGCGGCCACCGTGGTGACCAAGAATGTGAAATTTTGCCTCTTGGTGATTTCTATATATATATATATATCACTACAGGAACGAAAGCTGGGATCCAGTAAAAGAAGATGAATGTAAATGAAGATAATAAAATACTGGGTGTTTTATTATCGCAGAGAACGGCGGAAAACTGACTGCCTACGTGGCACCTCAAGGCGAGGGGTGAAAGAAGAGGATCCACAACTCCCCCAAGTATGGGGTGAAGTTGGGATTCCCATCACACCACCTCACCCCGAAGGTGTGAGGTGCCACAGGCAGATCCTAATCAACAAACACAGGAAACCCTAACTGCACACATCACAAGAATCAAGGGGCCTTTCTCAACCCAGCTAGTACGGCATCCGCCTGCGCTAATCTTGTGTTGTGCTCTACAGTAGGGGCTTACGCCCATGCATGATTGTGCCGCGGGGATCAACTACTCCCGCGGGGTAGGCTGCTAAAACAGAGCAGACTAATTCGCTGGCGGCGGAGTCCTCGATGGTGAAGAGGCAAGCACCAGCTAAAACGAAGAATGTTCACCCTACCCCTGTGCGAGTGTGCTGCCGAAGGATGCGCGGCACCACCGGAGCGAACGCGCCGGCGTGGGTAGGGCACGACGACGATGGCCGCGGCTGCAAAATGCGAAAAGAGCACCGGAAAGCAGAGCTGCATCCTGCGAAATTGGAAATGGACGAACAGGCTAGGGTGTGGGTGGCAGCAATAACATCACCACACATAAACATACTGTACTAGGGTGTATCGCGAGTCAGACGAGAGACAGTCGTGTCTGAATGACGAGTGACAGCACCAGTGACAGTCACCAGTATGACCGCGAGGTATGACAAGGGTGACTGACAGCTTGTGACTTTTTGAACATCTGCAACCACAGCAGATCAGGTTGAGAGAATTGGTGGGAAACCATTCCAGAAATGGGGGGGAACCATTTTATATTCAAACAGCCACACAGATCTGGAGGGAAACCAGGAGAGTCCCAGATCTTGCCACATCATCAGATCTATGACTATTCAGTAATTCAGAGCAGAGATCACTGTATGACTGGCAGCTACAGCCCAAGGGCCAAATGACAAGACCTGTCAGAGGATATGTGAACATGAAGTGACTGAGCATGTGACTGTCGAATTCGGATGAGATCTGAGGGAATTCGAGTCGACATGTTACTACTTAAAGAGCTGAACAAGCTCTCATGTCAGTTTTTGAATTAGTTACACATTGGCACTGACCTCTGGTGTCTTGTAACTTCAAACAGTGAAAGTTCATCTAAGTATAAAGAAATATCCGACAGTATACAAAGTATTCCGATATCAACCTATGGTCCCTGTACCATATTCCCTGTAAGTGTTACTTGCACCCTTGTGAGACTGGTTCAGTCCTCACAACCGAACAACTGGTATCAGCGTGGTCGTGGTTCACGACTTCCGTTAGTATCTGCGTTCCACAACGCGTTGTACAAACACAATTTTAGCCTGAATCTTCCGCCTTTGGGCGAAGGTGTCGTGCCTCAACCAAAGCACGACCTGTTCCTCTGAGAACACACGATATCTGCATATCGTACCGACCTGTGCCGCATAGTTACGACTGTGCAGTTTGCCGCTGGGCCAACTTTCCTTCTCTGAGCGACCTTTCCGCAAGATTCTTCGCGCGGTTGGAATTTTGCCCTGAAACGAAATCGTGCCTCAACCAAAGCACGACTTGTTCTCATAAGAACACTACGTATCTGTTAATTATCTCGACTTGTTCCCGCATAATGATGACGACTGCACGCCTTCAGAAATTGTCTCGTGCCAGCGTGTGAATTTCTCCAGCGACCTTTCCGCAAGCCGGTGGAATTTCAGTTTAAATCGGCGAATTCTCGCTGGGCAAGTCTTGGCAATTCTTGACGCGACAGACACCGTACGGCAGTACTTGAACTACGAGCTCAGCACCGTATTTTGGTGCCCTTCCCTTCGTGCGGTGATCTTCCTGCGCAATTTGCCCCCTAGTGGCAAAATCGTACGGAAATTAACGACTACCGACGCCTCCTCCTTGCTGCCGTTTCCGTGCGCAAGGCTGAGAGCGTGATCGACAGCAGCTGCGTTTTGTTACGGAAGAAATCTTCTTTTCTGGACAATCTTTCCGCAGGATTTATTTTTGCCGGCGGTTTGTACCGGTAATTAAACATATTTTAGCCGAAATTATCGCCAAAACGCGTCTGCCGTACCGTAATGATGATGAATGACTACGGAGCACAACAGCCCGTCACTGGTGCGAGCGTATCTCCGCGACCAGTGACGTCTTTCGGGCCAGCAGTGTCGGAATTGGGCGCCCACTTTGGGGTCCCGCCGTCTGCCGTACAACACACAGCTGGTTTTCCGCCGTTTCCGTACGACTACAGCGGACAATTTGCTGCGTACCCTCCGGGTGCTGCTTTCGACGCCGGGTTAATGATGACACCGCAGCAGCAATTTGTGGGCCAGCCGCAATTGCACCCGCAGACGCCGCAACAGCAGATTTTTCCACAACAGCAATTTGTGAGTCAGTCGCAATTGCAACCGCAAACGTCACAACAGCTGGAGTTTCAGCAATTCGTGCACCAGCAGCAACTGGAAGTGCAACGACAACTGCTTTGGCAGCAGCAGCAACCGCACCAACACCAACTGCAGCCGAGATCGCTATGGCAAACGCAGGTGCCGGTTGCTTCCGTGGCAGTGAGACCCGTGTCACCGGTTCCCTTCGGTGCCTTCACACCTGAACCGGTGCTGCCTTCCTCTACACCTGCTTTCCTTGCTGCTTCTGGACAGGCACCCTTGCACCCGGGCCCTGTCAACCCTGCAGGATCTACCAGCCCTGAGGGGGGGGGAGGAGAACCAACGCCAGTAGGACCCTTGCCGCTGGCTTCACAGCTCAGCGCTGGTTCCTGCACAGTATCTCCTGCAGTGTTCTTTACTGACGTTACGCAGGGCGGTGCTCCTGACCCAGCGATTTTGTCTGCGTTATCGACTTCGGGACCTGCGCCTGCCATTTCTTGCCCAAAGATGGGGGATTGGGTCCCCATGGCAACAGGGGCCGCCGGAGGCCCTGGCCAATTTTCTGCGACGTCAGTAACAAGGCCAGCGATGCGGTGTCTTGCCCGACGATGGGGGATCGGGTCCCCATGGCAACAGGGGCCGCCGGAGGCCCTGGCCAATTTTCTGCGACGTCAGTGACAGGGGCCAGCGCAGCGGTGTCTTGCCCGACGATGGGGGATCGGGTCCCCATGGCAACAAGGGCCGCCGGAGGCCCTGGCCAATTTTCTGCGACGTCAGTGACAGGGGCCAGCGCAGCAGTGTCTTGCCCGACGATGGGGGATCGGGTCCCCATGGCAACAGGGGCCGCCGGAGGCCCTGGCCAAAATTCTGCGACACCAGCGACAGGGGCCAGCGTAGCGGTAGCAACGCCAGGGGGGGTCCAGCAGCAGCCAGCGGCAGCAGCAGCCAGCGAGGGACGCGCAGAACGAACCAGGAGGTTATCGGAGCGCACAGAGCTGCTGATTCAGCGCAGTAGAGCCATCGCAGGTGCTGCCTCAGCCGCCCGAGCAGGCGCTGCCCCAACGGCCCACGCAGGCGCTGCCCCAGCAGTCCACGCAGGCGCTACCCCGACTGCGCACGCAGGCGCGGTCCCAGCAACCCACGCAGGCGCTGCCCCAGCAGCCCACGCAGGCGCTACCCCGACTGCGCACGCGGGCGCGGTCCCAGCGGCCCACGCAGGCGCTGCCCCAGCGGCTCACGCAAGCGTCGCCCCAGCCGCTCACGCAGGCGCTGCCCCAGCAACCCACGCAGGCGCTGCCCCGACTGCGCACGCAGGCGCGGTTCCAGCGGCCCACGCAGGCGCTGCCCCAGCGGCTCACGCGAGCGTCGCCCCAGCCGCTCACGCAGGCGCTGCCCCAGCAACCTTGGCAAGCGCTGCCCCGGTAGTCCATGTGGGTGTCGTTCCAGCGGTTCACACGAGCGCTGCTCAGCTCAGTTACGTGGATGTGTTTCCCCAGCTGCCAGCACCCGGTAACCCTCCAGCACCGATGCCAGCGTCAGGTGACCTAGTCAGTCCAAGCTTAGTGACTGCGTTGGAGGCTCATGGATCGCAACTGCAAGCAGGAGTGCGTTCGGTCAGACAGCTGAGAGAGACGCATGGGTTACAGCCTGCGGACTTGCCAGTTCACAAACCGGACCCAGTTGCACCCGCCAGTGGCTCAACCTCAGCACCTGCAGCCAGTACGTCATCCCGATCTTTTACCAGACCCCAGCATAAAGGCCCAGGAAGATTGTCTGAGCAAGATGTTCTCGGTAGAGTTCATAGAAGGAAAGGGCCAGATCAGAAGGTGAGGATACTGAAGTGGACTGAGGACGACAATTCCCTCTGGAGCGACCATAGTGGGGAGAGCGCTGGATCTCAGCGGAGCACCCCAGTTCGGCTGCAGTTGATAGCAGCTACCAGGAAGGAGAGAGAGACACTCGTACGTTGGTTTAATAATGAACCACGTACCCAGCCTGGCCGTTTGCAGTTGTACGCAGCCACGGTGACAAATCTGCAGGACCTGAAGGACCAAGTGAGCTCGAGGGAGTACGCTCGCATGTTGAGACATGGGGCTCTCAGACACGAAGGAGGGATTCCCATTAAGTTCTTTGCGGGAATTAACTTCGGACGAGCACGACCTCTGAACCGACGAGATGAGCAACCAGCTCAGAGCAACAGGTTTGCTGTGCTCCCTGAGGTTCCGTCAGATCAGTCAGCATCATTGGTGGCAGCACCCAGCAACAGCCAGCCGGCCCAGCGGGGGTCCCCTGAGGATGACCCCAGCAGCAGCAGCGGTAGCGAATCGTCGCTCAGTGGGAAATCAGTATCGCCAGAGCGAGAGCGCAGATACCGCAGCAGCAGCAGTGACGACAGTGGAGAGCGGAGCAGAGGGCGGCGAAGATTCAAGAAGAAGAAGAAGAAGTCCAAGAAGCCCAAGAAGCGAAGCAAGTTCACTGCTGAGGAGAAGGGAAAGGCTAGGGCTGCTGTAGCGGCTGAGGAGAACCACTCCCCGACGCCAGAGATGGCGGTGAAAACCCTGCTGAAGGACAAGGCTCTTAGAGACCAGGCCTTCGAGTGTCTGCCTGCGGAGAGACAGCGGGCTATAGCCAGTGCGAAGGCCGCAGGGGAAGACGTGCACTGGGAGCAAGAGGGGTGGGAAGCTATGATGGCTGCCCAGAGGACAGTGCTGCAGGAGAGGAGTACCCCTCACCCGTTGCCAGTGCGTTCCCCCACACCGAAGGACACAAACTTGGTGTGGTACGAACACACCAAAGCCCTACACCCAACGCTGAGTGAGGATGAGGCATGGCAATTGGCGGTGCATAACCACACTGGAGCCAGCACAGCGCAGACCTCGGGGACAGGAGGAGGAGTGTCGAGTTCAGTATCCTCAGCACAACCTTCGGGCTCGGAGACAGCAGCCTTGGAGGAGTGGAGATACCCTTCAGTGCCTATCACTGTGGAACAAGGTATCCGGGACCACGTGAGGGTGCACAACTCGGGGGTGGAAGAAGCTACCGCCATTGCAGCAAAGTATTCCAACTTAGCTGTGAGTTATGGGCACGCAAAGAACCATAGAGTTCGTGAGACCCTGCCCGGTCCAGTGATGCAGCTCATCAGCGACACAGGTCACACGGTACCCGAAGGCGCAGGGTGTGTCCGGTGTGGTCGCTTACTGCGATCGCCTGAGGGCCAGATCCGGGTCACTCCCGGATTAATCTGGGATGTGATGTTGGGTTCCAACCGGACATGTGTGCAGGTGCCTCTTTGTCAGGAGTGCACTAAACCCCCCTGGACAGGAGCCTTAGCTCAGCTGCCCATCATTCCCACGCCCGATGTGACAACGCCACAGTCTCAGCCGCGGAGTACTAGTGATCAGCAGCCCCCGCCAGATCCAGACCCTTCTCCCCACAGAGACGCGCCTGAGCAAGAACGTGGACCTCCGCCTCGCAGAGACGCGTCTGAGCAGGAACGTGAACCTCCACCGCGGTCAGAGACCGATCCAGCGCGGTTGGAGCAGACACAGCTGAAGAAGCTGGAGGCAGAGGACAGACTCCTGAGTACCTTACGGAAGCTAAGGGAGCGCATCACTACGTACACGTGTCCTCTGGATCAGGCAGCGGGAGAGAAGACATCTGGTCATTTGCTGCAACCGTTAAAACTTCTGATGAGGGAGCTGCAAGATTACTTCAAGGAGCAGCAGGTGAAGAGAGCGCTGGCCACGAAGAAGATGAACGAGGACGCCGATGGAGGTGAAGCCACGGTCACCACCGTCCCTGAAGAACTGCGTCTGATCATCAGGGATAGGGTGGAAGGATCGGTCCAAGGGCTGCTAAACCAGAAGGTTCTAACCAATCAGATGAATACGCTGGACGATCTGATCGGCACCCTCGCTCGATCTTGCATCAGCGACGCTCACCTTAGCATTCTACCCAGCATGTTGTCACGGTCTCGGCAGGCCTCGGGCAAGAACGCAGGAAGGAATGCGCGGACCTTCCACCACGCTCTAATGGAAGCGTTTGAGCTGATGGAATCCCTGCATAAGCACGGAGTCACCGGTCCAGTCAGCAGAGCCTCGTTACCCGGCATCTTCCTCAGTGGACTGACACCAGAGTTGCACGCGAGGGTTCATAAGGAGCTGTTGGGCAAGGTAGACTTTCATCAGTCAACTGGACCAGCTGGGTGGGAGGCGGAACTACTGCGCAAATACGTGGAGCAGGCTACATTGGAGGAGCGACGGGATCCGGTGGGACTGAAGGCAGCCAGGGACCAGTCTCCCTTTCCAGTGGCTGCGCTGGTTGAGTGCCTCGATGAACACGTGGAGCAGTGCTATGCGCTACCGACAGCGCCGGCAGAAGTGGAGGGCAGGCAGCTGCCTGGATCGTCTACGTACACTGGTTGCAGGAAATGCAAATCTAAGGAGCACTTGGCGAGGGACTGCCCGCAGCAGCACGACCAGCAGAAGAAAGCTGCATGGGTAAAGTGCATCTGGGATGAGGCGTTCGAGACCCTGGAGAACTCTGGCGCAAGCCCGGAACTTATGGAGGAGACGTTCGCAGTCATCGCGCAGGAGAGGGGTTCAGATTTTGGCGAGGGAGAGGCCGCGGGGGCCAGTTCCTCTCCTATACCGAAGGCATAGGTCCCGGAGCCAGCAGGGGGAGTACTCCGCCCCTTGCTGAGGCCGACAGGAGCGGGACCAGGCCTCTGGAGGAGATGTCTGTGAGGGGGCGACACAGCCAGCCCTACCGGTGGAACACCCATTTCAGAGAAGACCACCGGATGAGGCATGGCCCGGGACCAGCCCAAAAGGCAACCGAGAAGCTGAGGCGAGCTGTGAGGTGGTTGAAGCGGACTCACCCGGTTACTGTGGTGGCTCCAAGCGAGATGGAGCCAGAGGTGGCACCAGCGCAGGCATCCACCCCAACAGAGGTACAAATCAGGTTCCCTTTGTTCGGGCAAGGAAGTCAGGGACACCCGTGCACAAAAGGTGTGTACCAGCGCGCCTTGCAGCCATCAGGGGCCAGAAGGGTGAGGTTCAGGGAGGAGGCAGCGCCCCGGCAGCTCTTTGGACGTGCGCTGCGACGACGACTGGACCGTGCCAAGCCGCCGCCGCTGTCGCGAGCACAACAGCGAGTGCAACGTGACAAACCAGCAGCGTGGGAGGCAGCCAGGACACTGACGAGCAGGCGGCGGGAAGCAGAGGTGCATCAGCACAGAGTCAGGAGTGCCATGGTACAGGTGAAGGGCCGCATAGAGCACCTGAGGAAGATGACGAAGGTGAGCAGGGAAACGGCGACCGCCAGACCAGCACCCTGGCCAGATGATCCAGCGCCGGAAGACTCCGCCATCACCAGGTCTGCCCGCTGGACTGCCCTGATAGCGGAGGCAGGCACTTACCACCTACCCGACGACAACTCTGACGAAGAACTGAACCCGCGGGAAGTGGAGCCAGGTTTGCACAAACTGGCCAGCATCAGGCCGGACATAGGCGTGGACGCGGGAGCGGGGCGTTGGGGAGAGTGGCTGGACGAACATGTGCTAGCTGCCATGGATGCGTCCGGGCCCACTCTCATGATCTTTTGGGCGTGGATTGGCA
>LGRX02022517.1:0-11315 GCA_001247695.2 Cymbomonas tetramitiformis
CTCGGTGTGACCGACGCTGCTGGGGGGTCCTCCGTACTCTCGGTGTGACCGACGCTGCTGGGGGGTCCTCCGTACTCTCGGTGTGACCGACGCTGCTGGGGGGTCCTCCTATTCCAGGCAAACGTTGGTTATGAGCTTTTGGGGTTGAGATTTTACAGCAGCTGCCGTACATGGGGTATGAGCTTGTGAGGTTGAGGCACCACTAGCTGCCGGATATGGTGTATGCGAAATGCGATGGTGGGACTGAGGGACGTGAGGGGTGCCGCAGCTGGAGTATGTGGAGGCCCCAACGCAGTACCTGATGGGTGTTCATGCGAGTGCTGACCTCCGGAGCTGCTTCGGGGACCACACTGGCCAATCAGACGCGTCCTTCTCGGACCTGGTTATCGTGGACCTGGACCTGAATCGCGTGGGGACCCGGGACCCCCTCCCGGACCTCCCTGCTGTGGAGGGTCAACAGCTGCGCCAGCGTCTTGCTCATCTTCTGCAGCCAGCTCGCACCAGCCATGCCCCCCCGCAAACCCCAGTCCCCAAAGCAGGGAAAGGCAGTCCAGCGCTTTCCTCGACGCACGTGAGCCCCCTCCTGAACCCCCTCTCCTCCCCCTCAACTCACCGCCATTGGCTGTCAGCAAAAATCGACACGGCCCTGCAGCGCGTCAGACAGCCAGGGAAATGATCAAGCGAAGATGATGGGCTTATACCAGAGCGCCCGTGAACTCGGACAACACCAGATGATGCGCCACGTCACCGGGTCGCATTTCGTGAGCTTTAGAATCTTCTGCGGAGCCGGGGAGGTGTGGAGCCAGCTTCTGGGTCATGCAGTACCATGACAGGTCGGATGCTGTGTGCCCGGATTGAAGGTCAGAGCAAGGTCACTGTGCAGGAGGTATTACGGGATCTGAGGGCGAGGGGAGTTTGAGTGCTTGCAGGCCGCACGCGCCATGAAGCTGAGGGGCAAGGCGTGGTCAAAGCAGCATGACGCGGAGATGCGGGCGATTTTCCTGTCGTTCTTTGCCAGCCTGCTGCAAGGATATCGCGACTTTCTGCCAGTGCCGATGGGGGACTCGGCGGGTCCCACCAAGAGTGCATCCTCACCAGCTCCCAGCTTCCGGTCCGCCCATGAGCTTCTCCGGAATTCCAGGCTGGTAGCATGTGGTGGTGACGGCGATGACAGCTCTGCCAGGCATGGTGAAAATATGAGGCGCCAGTCACAGCGGGCATCGCAATGCGAGCAGTGCAGGAAGTCGGAGACGCCTTCGAATCGTGCATCGTGATTCCTCTCAACCTCGGTTGCAGCAAGTTTTACATTCTCACACTCACGTCTCGTTGTCCTTTCTTCTTTCTCCAACCCCGAGGCTTTCGTCCCGGACCAGCGAGTTAGCGAGTTTCTCTCTGAAGATGTCAGATGCCAAGGCTAATGCTAGGAAGCTGCTATCTGACTGCTCACGTGCTTGAAGGCTCCACATGCCCTATCTCAGGCTAGCTTCGCCCTCCGGAGTGCTCTTTCTTGCTGTGCTTGCACTTCCGTTCTCGCAGCAGTTGCTCGCCCAAGCCTCTCCGCCAACACCCCGAAGACCTCAGGAAGTAGATAGGTGGGGCGATACAGCCTCAGAAAAGAAGCAGTTGCTTTGGAGGTTCGGAACACAAAGGCTCCCAACAACCTGCAACAGCAGATCCGACTACATTGATCACGACCATGCCACCCATTGGTACCTTGGGCCAGTGATGGGCAGGATGTCATACCCGCCCATGACGTCCGACCCAAACACCGTTTGCTATTTGTGAGAAGCGGTCCTCGAGGGAGTCGGAAATCCGCGTGGCTTACCGCGATTGAGGGAAGTAGAAGTGCCCTGACGCCGAGACGTTTCTTGAACAACTCTTTGAGTGCTGAGAGCGATGGGGGGGATGTGGGGGCGCAGAGACGCCGAGTTCAAGCGGATGAAAGATGCGCACGCCAAGTCGGATGCTCCGTCCGACAGCTACAGCCGCCCGGACTCATTCCTTTCTGCGTTCCTGGGCACTCAAGCCTTCGACACATTTGTTCGTCAACGCGCAGAGTTGAATTGGACGAGGGGTTCCAGCCGGACGACGGATGCTTTCGACCGCGCGGAGATGGCCGCGGCAGCGGAAGCGGGGCGCAGCCCTCGACCCGTACAAACCCGACCCCCCACCCTGTGCGCCAACTTTGACGAGGCTGCACCGCAGCGGTTTGATATTATGTCACAAGCGGAAGGGGCTAGGTCTGTGTGAGGACGAGGCCCGGCTATTTGTGTATATTGTGCACGCGAATCCCGCGGCAAGATTGATCGCGCCCCATTTTGTCCCGCCAATCACAAGGGCGGATTGGCGTGGGCCTTCTCAAGCGAAATCGTCAACTCGCCCCGGGTCGCAATCGCACGCTCCCACTGTGTCGCCGTGTCCGTGCTGGGGCGCTCAAAAATCGCAATGGTAATCACCACGTCGATGTAGGCCCTCGGATTCCTCCAGCTCCTCGCGTTCGGCTCGCCATGGCCTCCGAGCCACCTCCTCACATGCCTCATCACCGCCCAGATCCCCTCGACCGTGCTGTATCAGGTTCCCAGTCCACAGGTGCCATATATACTGCACCCCTTAACTGCCTACTTCGGCGCGCATCCCTTGGCCGGCCCCTCGTAGCCCATCTTCGCGTGGTCCCTGGTGATGGCCAGAGGTAGCGCTGCATTGACGTTGCCTGGGCCATGCCGTTGTCCAGTTGGCCGGCCAGAACCGGCTGGACCGCCGTCTCCGTCCCCGGCAGCCATTCTCCTCCATGTAGCTGTCGAGACTCTCGGAAGTGCGGCCCTGCTCACCGGCAGTTCTCATTGGTGCGCTGCGGTAGAGCGGCGGCCCGCATGCCCGCCGCGGTGTAGTGGCTCGAGTGCACGAGCTCCTCCCTAGCTCCGCCCGCCATCTCCGCCCTTGCGCCGCACCCCACTCATCGCCATCGCCCGCCTCCGCCCCTGCGATACGATGCCGTGCCTCGTCCGGATTAAGCCACTCCGAGGATCGAAGTCGGGAGTCCACGATTGCTCCGCTAGTTGTTCGTACACCCGGCGGTTCCAGGGTACCACATCGTGTATGATGGACGGGTCAGGGGCAGGAAGCCAGCGAGCGAAAGGGATGCCGGAAGCGCACTGAGGTGAATGGGGTGGCGCGGAGTTGGCAGCACGATCACAGCAGCCGCAACGAGCCGCAAAGAAGTGAGCTTGAGCTTGAGGTGTGCTCCATCCTACCTGCGGCCTGTGCCAGCCCGCACAGGTCCGCCGCGGCCACGTCAGCCCTTGCTGGTCCAAGGCAAACAGGGCCGGGGGATGAGGCGGCGAAGGGCCGGGAGGAGCCGTGGATGCCTCGCAGGTGGTCACCATCGACCTGAGGGGCGCGGGAAAGTGCGGCAGCAGCGACTCCCGCGGCGCGCAACGCCACGTGGACCCTAGGAGCGCAGTGACCGGTGGCGGCGGTGACCACCACGGCGCCTGGCGCAACGTGGGGGGCTTCGGGCGGGCCTTCGAGTACCGCGCATTTCCGCCGCTTGGAGTGGTGCCGCTGACCGAGGGGATTCAGCAGCACGCCAATGGAGCTGCGGTGCACGTGAGGGACTCGGAGGAGGTGCGACCTGCAGACGGCGTGGCGGGCACGTCGCCAACCTTCATCCCTGAGGCGGATCCGCTCCAAAGGCTCGCATGTGTGCACACTTTTCCGGAGGGGGAGGTGGCTGCGAGGGTAGAGGGAGCCAAAAGGGTTGCAGCCCGGGCGCTGGGCAGGGTGCAGCGCGGAGCTGATGCCTGCTCGCTGTTTGCTAGGGACGGGAGGGCACTCACTGCTGTCTCGGGGCGGGATGGAGCAGGCGCTGACGCATTCGGAGGACGAGCCCATGGGCAGAATGGCTCGCTCTGATTCTGAGCCTCCTGCCCCCGGCAAGTTTGCGGAAGCTTCGGCAACTTTCTCCGCATCTAGTGTCAAGCGGGACAGCCCCATAAAGCACCGCCGGAGCAGCTCCGACCAGGCTGCCACTGCAGCAGCAGAGGAGGTGACAGCGGCAGCTGTGAGTCCGGGAGAGGACCGCCGCGCGCCAGCCACGAGCGGGCAGGGGGCGTCGCTCGGGCAGCGCATGCAGAACAAGGTGAGGGGGACACGCCCGCCCTGTCAGGGGGCAGCATAGCTGCGGAGTGGCACGGACCCGAGCTCACTACCACTGCAGCTGTGGCCCTGGCGACGTGAGAAACGGCGCCTTTGCTCGCTGCATGGCGCCGGCCCTTGTCACAGGAGGGGCGATATCACTTCTTGTCACAGGAGGGGCGATATCACTTCTTGTCACAGGAGGGCGATATCACTGCTTGTCACAGGAGGGGCGATATCACTTCTTGTCACAGGAGGGGCGATGTCACTTCTTGTCGCCACTGTATCCGCTTGCCACGTGGCGGATCCTCTGTTGGGAGAGCCGTTGAGCCGACAGGGTTCAAAGCAGGGGCAGACAAGCTTCATGGGCTGCATGGGGCGAGCTCATCGGACTTCTGCTTCGAGATGCTCACCTGAGGGGAGTTAGTCAATGTGGATGTCGACCATGAGGAGCGCCAGGGCGGTGGAGGCGGGGAGGACAGGCCGCCACGTGGGGCCGGGGAGTGGCCGCGGTGAGTGCTGGGACGTGGACTCGGCGCTCCGTGAACTCGGGGTCCAAAGAAAAGGCAAGCTGCCTCGCCCCCCTCCGTCTCTCCCCCCTGCGGAGCCCGCCATGGTGGTCTCATAAGGGCTTTGGGGCTGACGAGGGGGAGACCCTGAGCGAGGCGCCGCGGGTGGCCTGCCGGGCTCGCAGTCGCCGCATGAGAGTGAGGACGAGGCGTCCACCGAGCCACGGGCCTCCGCTGCCGGCTCCGGAGGGCGCAGCAGTGGACGCAAGACGGTGGAGGCCTGGTTCCACGAGGAGGCCGCGGGTGGCTGGGCTTGGTCTATAATGGGAGCGCGGCCTAGCACAGGAGGCGCAGCCACCACTTCAGGTGCCCCCGGATCGGCTCTCGAATGCTCGGATGCCCCAGCCTCCCTCCCGGCTGCTGCTCTCTCACGGCCTCGCTCTCACGCGCTTCCCCCCTGTGCGCGGCTGCTAGGGAGGAGCAGCGGGAGAAGTCTCCGCGCGGGGAGGCGCAGCCCTCAAGCAGGCGCCTTTTGCGGCGGCGGCGCTCGGTGCACCAGGGCCGCAAGTGACGCAGGTTCCGGGCGGCTGCGATAGGTGGAGGATCTGAGGCCCCTGGGGGTACGGTCGGGGCGCTCCTCCACGGAGTGCTGGCAGTGGCGCGTTGTGGCAGTGCTTCACAGTACGCCGGGTTTCGGTTTGAATGCCCTCGATCTTCGAGGGTATGCCGTGAGCATTCGCCTCACCTGGCAGAGAACCGAGAGAGGGGGGCCCGCTTTGAGCCGCTTTGAGGCGCGGCCCTGGTGCTCGTGAGATGGGGGCTCGGACTGGCTCGAGGGATGTGCTTGGGGTCGGTGAGGCCTATAGCATGCGTGCCCATGCTATAGGCATGGGAGAATTAAATGGGTACTTCCAATAGTACCCATTAAATGGATGGTTCAATGGGTGTTATTGAAGTATCCATGGTACCCATTACACGTAGGTGTCGACGGGGAGGGGACCTGCGACAATGCCACGCGCTTGCCAATTCAGGGATTGAGCGATGCAGATATGTTCTGCCGCTCTGTTCGGAGACGATGTAGAGGCCTGCCGGTGGGGCCTTCCTGGCGGCCATGCGGGCTGCTGGGGTTCCTCGGAGCCTCTCCGTGCGGTGGAAGTGGATTGGAGGGCAACAGTCTTGCCGTCTCTCGCTGCCTATCGCTGCCCACGAGCCCTGCGACTGTTCGAGGCATACTGGGTGCCCCTACCCAGCTGCCAGGCCAGAGCTACGCGTTGAGCGGCTAAGAGATACCACCTCCACATCCGTATCAGACGATGTGACTAGGGCCAAGGAGAATGAGCACACGTCTCCGAGATGATGTCTGTATCAGAGCTCCTGGGTGCCGCGCACGTGCCGTCTGGATGAGCCGGCTGCGCGTCTGGCAGGGTGAGGAGGCGCGGCGCGGTTTGGATGTGCAGGAGGGGCGACAGTTCGGAGCGCCAGCCCAGGTAGCATACGAAGTGCGCGCAGCGGTGGTGGCAGCGGTGGCGGCAGCGGTGGTGGCAGTGGTGGTGGCAGCGGCAGCGGCTCCAAACGCCACTCAACTCCGACGTTGAGCTCCATTTTCGGGGGCGCCATCGGCCAGGATGTGAGCGCCGGTGGCGGCAAGGCTGAAGCAGATCGCAAAGCGGCTGCATCGTCGGGCGGCTCCAGCTTCCTTACCTCGCGGAGGAAGACAGCAGGCGGAGTTGTGGAGCCGCCGGAGTCAGGCGGGCTTGCGGCCGACGACCACAGCAGCTTCGGGCGGCCACTGTTTGCTCGCTCGCATACAGACGCCGCAGCAGTAAGCCCGGCATCCTCCTCCAGCTCCGGCCACCGCTGCTGACTTTGTGTGATGCCCAGTGTAGAAGTCATGCCCGTATTGGCTGGCTATAGCCGAGCAAGATGGGCCCTGGCCGAAAATTGGCCGAAGGCCATCGTCGGCCTTGGCCGGACCAAACGGGCGCCAAAGTGCCAAAATGGTCTGAAATTTTGTGATTTCCGTAAAATCCGGTACATAAATTGACCCTAGCACCCTAAAGATATCCAAAATCTGGCACCTAAATTGACCCTAACACCCTAAACCTACCCAAAATCCGGTACCTAAATGCACCATGGGCCCTTGCTTCGGGCAGGTCCAGCACCAGAGACTTCCCTGACCAAACCACAGACGCTCTGCCTGACCCTGGTGACGCCTAGTGGCCAGGGTGGTGACGTGCAAGATATGGCGGGTGCTGTGGGTCGGCCAGGCTGGGCGAGCAGCCAAGCCGGAGCTCAGCAGAGTGGCGGAAGGGAGGGCGGAGATCCTGGGCGAGGAGGAGAAGGAAGTGGCGCGGTGCAAAGATGTGTTGATGGGGCTGCTGGCACGCACAGGTGACCTCGGCCTCGTCGGTGAGGGAGGGCCCCGCTGCGCGCCCCTACCCTCCTCTGCCCGGCGTCCCCAACCGTGGAGGGCCGCGCCTGGACGCCTTGCTCCTTTGCCCAGCGTCTTATTGAGCCCCGACCATCCCTTGGGGCCAGGGGCCAGGGGCTTGCTTAGGGAGCAGGAGATGATTGCCCAGAGAGGGCCGCGAAACACGCATGCGCAGTAGTGACGCGCGTGCTGCGAAACACGCACGCGCAGTAGTGACGCGCGTGCTGCGAAACACACACGCGCAGTAGTGACGCGCGTGCCGCGGAACACGCACGCGCAGTAGTGACGCGCGTGCCGCGAAACACGCACGCGCTGTAGTGAAGGAGGCATTCGGGGCTTTGTGCAATGGGCAAGAGGAGGTGCCTGGGCCGTCAGAGTACGCTCGCATTGAGGGGGTCCTGCTCAAGCCCAACAGCCAGTTACCCCCGGTGAGTCCCTGGGCCTATGTCAGGGTCTGCCAATGTGCCAAATACTGATTTGATTGCCCTGTTGAGTCCCACACGATTGCCGCTGAAGCGGTCGCCTGCCGGCGCTCCGAGGCGCACGATACTTACAGGGCCGGCCTCCAGCGAGCTGCGTGCACCCTTGGATGGAGAGCCACCCAGTTCGAGCACGAACGTAGCCATGCAATCTATGTGTGGGTAAGGGTTGAGGGCTTTGCTGGGAGGGGTAATGGTTGATGGTTGGCACCTCGCAGGGATACTTGGACGCTGCGGCGCATCTCTTCCAGTGGTTCCAGGAAAGTCACACCGGCCGGGGCAGCGGCGGGGGGGGCATGCTGTAGCTAGCGGGGCGTTTCAGCTGCTGGTGCAGGCGGTGCGGCGCGGCGCGGCAGCGGCGGCCTGCGGAGATGCCGCGTATCTATGGCGAGTTATAGCGGTGGGCGGGATGCTATACCACAGTTCCACACAAAGGTGCGCTCGCGTCGCCCGTGCCTGAGGCGAGTTGGGGGGGCCAGAAGGCAGCGGGCGGTGGGGAATTCACCGCCGGCATCTTCGGTAGCTTCAGTCACTCTTTGTGGTAGACGCCGTCATTACCCGCTATTGTCACAACCCAGGTCATCATTCGCCGTCGGCCCAGCAGCTGCTGTCATCTGTTGTTGCCGCAGCCGCGGTCCCAGCGCAACCTTCGATGCCCGGACGCGGATACAGGGGTTTGGGGTTGGGGGCGGGGCTAAGCAGCTGCGGGAAATTGGGCGGGTATGAGGATCTAGACGATGGATGGCCACCACGGCAGGAGCTGGGCACGGGCTCGCTGGGGGTGGTGGGCTACCTTGGAGTGGGGGCAGCACAAAGGGTCCACTGCATTGCAAGGGGGGCCTGACAGTCAGCCGCAGCACCAGAATTTATCTGCAGGCATGCCCCACCCTGACCTGTTCACCCATCCCTGCTATCGAGGGGAACTGAGGCCTCAGTTTGCGATGTGCCCTGGACTGCGCGGGCCCTTCAGGGGGGGGTCAGGCCTCAGTTTGCGATGTGCCATGGACTGCGCGGGCCCTTCATCACGGAGGGGCGGATTGCGATACTTTGGCTCACGAGCGCCGCAGAATGGTGGGTTGCAGCCGGTCTTCCGCTGCAGAGCCGGCAATGCACGGGGGGTTACGCGGATTATTTAGGGACTCGGCGCGGCCCTGAGGGGAGTAAGCCGCGCTGTAGAGCATTTATTCGCGGCACTGTTTGATTGCGTTGACAGACATCGCCAGTGGCTGCCTTGACTTGTTGCTGCTCTTTAGCGGGGTTGTAAAAGTGTAGACTGTTAGATGCTGCTCGTGATGGCAAAGCAAAAAAGGTCATCAAGATCATATTGGGAGGGAGGGGGCGGGGAGGGTCTCAGGGACTTACCTGCGACGTGACAAACTGGGCAGGGCTCTCTCTCCCCCAGTGGGAGGCACTATTTGACGCCAGCCTGGCAGCAAGCCGCGCTGTAGTTGGAGGCGCGACGCCGGCGGAGGGGCTGCCCTCGGACACCGCCCGCATGCTGCAGGTGTTCGCGCAGCACTTGGCGGCGCTCGCTTACGAGCCGGGGCTGACGTGGCATATTCTGAGCAATCTGAGCACTGGGAGTGCATCGCCGCCTCTGAAATCTTCAGCAATCTATGAATGGTGCCCTGCCCCGTTCCCGGAGCGCCCCTGGGGGGGCATGCACTGCAGGCTTGAACTGATAGGCTAAAGGGTGGCGATTTGAACAGGGCCGTGCTTGTTTCACCGAGGCTAAAAAGCTTTTTCTCATTCAAAGCAGGTCAATCAGCAGTGTTGCAGTAACGACTCAAAGCTCAAAGCTCAATCGGCGCAGCAGTGCACTGAAGCTCCTCCGATCCATCGACGGGCCCACAGCGTTGTCGGGGGCTCTGCAGTCAATCAATGGTCCTGCAGCACTGGCACACACCATCGACGGCCCACAGCGTTGTCGGGGCTCTGCAGTCAATCAGTGGTCCTGCAGCACTGGCATACACCATCGACGGGCCCACAGCGTTGTCGGGGCTCTGCAGTCAATCAGTGGTCCTGCAGCACTGGCATACACCATCGACGGGCCCACAGCGTTGTCGGGGCTCTGCAGTCAATCAGTGGTCCTGCAGCACTAGCATACACCATCGACGGGCCCACAGCGTTGTCGGGGCTCTGCAGTCAATCAGTGGTCCTGCAGCACTGGCATACACCATCGACGGGCCCACAGCGTTGTCGGGGGCTCTGCAGTCAATCAGTGGTCCTGCAGCACTGTCATACACCATTGGAATGACATCCCTGGCACCAGTGCGACAAGCCAAGCCCCCTCGGGAGGGTTTGCGGAGAGTTGCAGGGCGGAGGACTCTGCGGAGGAAGGTCCGCCGCCGTCGTCAACCGGGGAGGGCGTAAAGGTGAGGCAAAGGCAGCGCAGGCCTCTATCCTACCATCGAAAGTTGATAGGCATGTCGTTTGAGGAGCGGAGAGCTGGAGACGCTCCTGGAGGAGGGCACCCAGGCTGACGTGGCACCTCATCCCACCGAGGCATTCCGCAGGCTGAGCGCATGTGGCGGCATTTGAAGCCGTGTTGCATCAGCGCCACGCGGCTTGCATCACTGCCTGCCACGTCACCGCCTGCCACCTCACCATGCCATATCACAAACAGTCGATCACGAATATCACGAATCATGATTTAACCTCCACGAACCTGGTCATAAGCCCCCCCCGTCACACCCTATATAGATCACCCTACAAGTCAGCGATTCAATTTCTGTATGTCCATAGTCAGCACACTCATCCCAGGCATGTGCTTCACATCTCTGGCACGCACGCTGACGCCATCACCGTTCATCACTTCCATGCAGATCTTACACAGAAAGGCTTCTGGCGCAGGAGAATTCTATGACGGGGTCATCGACATTCGCTCAAGCCACTGAAACGTCGCCGCCTCTGGTGGCCGTGATGCGGTGTTCTGAAGCACCGTGTGCGTTCCACGCTGCATCTGCGGCAGTGCGGCTGGGTCATATGATACGGCCCGCACCAGCGCCACGTGGGAAATGTAGATGGGTCATGCGGCAGCTTTTGTCCACGTTGCTGCTGTATGCACTGACAGGTGGTGGGCGGGAGAGCGTGGGTGGGATGCATCCGGAGCGCCTCACAGGAGTGTGAGCCCACGCCTTGCTTGTCCCCAGACGAGAAGGTAGGGTCCACGGTGCCGCCTGCCGTCCACACGCCCGCCGCCCGCCCGCCGAGCCGCGGATTCCACATGAAGCAAACCCCGGGGGCCGGCCAAGCGGCATCGTGGAGCAGTCCCCGGCGCTGGTGAACTTGGCATCCGTGTCCTAAAGCCGTCCCTGGCGTTGCCAACCGCTGCAGTCCCTGGCGCTGGTGACCTTCTTCTCTGTCCCTTGAAGCTGACAGCAGATCTCAGCCTTGTCAGCCGCCTCGTGTTTGAGGGCAGGTAGAGCATCGCCCGGCTCCCGGTATAGTCCGGATGCTCACTCTCGAGCGTGGCTGTTGCGGGCGCTGTGATCACAGCTGAAGCTACGTGGATGCTCTGCGTATCTCGATCTTGTGGAGAGCCAGCGCCGGGAGCTGCTGGACGACGACTTGCCGGCGCGGCTGCCCTCAGGCGACCGGCCGGCACCGGGAGGGGAGCTGCACGGCCCCGGCTGCCGCGCCCAGTACATGCAGGCGCACACCGTGGGCTGCGCAGTGACTGCACTCGACGCTCGCAATGGCCTCGTGGTCAGCGGCGGCTCGGACGGCTCACTCACGTGCGGCGCTACCTCTCCCGCTATT
>LGRX02022517.1:13654-74170 GCA_001247695.2 Cymbomonas tetramitiformis
TGTTGGATCGCATGCTGTTGGATTTCATGCTGTTGGATATCCCGCTGTTGGATCTCATGCTGTTGGATGTCCCGCTGTTGGATATCCTGCTGTTGGATCTCCCGCTGTTGGATTTCATGCCTGCCCGCCGCACTCACTTCGCCCTCCCGCATGCCTCGCACCATGACTCAGCGCCCCTTTGTTGTTGCACAGTCCTCTCCTCCCCTCACTGCTGCCTGGGATCCCCGGAGGTGCCTCGCGCCAGGCGCCCGCCCCGCAGCACGGCGCGCTTCTCAGGGCACTCCGAGGGGTCATCCTCTCGGAGTGCGCACTCTGCCACGCGCTGGTCCGCCCTGCAGCGGCACAGCCGCGAGCTCGTGGCGCGCTGGGCGCCAGGGCCGAGCAGACGGTGCGACGCGTGTGAGTTTGTCACCGGGGAGATGACCCGGCGCGGGTCGCCTGGAGGCTTCTTCTTGGAGATCCATCCATTATGCTATGCGGCCGCAGTGCGGCAGTGTTCAGGCTTTCTTTCGAGTAGGTCCACGTCTCACCGGGCGCATGGTTCCTTGGTTAGGATGCCTGAACCCAGGATGTGTACTTATAGCAGCTGTCACGTTGATCTGGGCACCCGCGGGAGTGGTGCAGATGCATTCGCGTGTCATCGATGGTGTCCCATCTTCAAACCCGAGCCCGGCGTAAGCTGCACACGAGACCTTGAATCGAGGGTCGGGCACACGGCGCACGTGGCGGGTTTTGTTTCGTCGGTATTGTGGACTTCGGTGTTGCGCGCGTATGTGCATGTAGTTTGTGTATCCATGCTGCAGTGAAGGTCTGGCGAATGTGCACATCGTGGGAGTCGTCTAAAGCACGGCGATAGCATCTCCAGGTCGTGGAAATCCGATGATCCGGCGGCTGTGATTAAAATGTGTGGGTAAGTCCTGCCTCCTCCTACCCTCCCCCACCACCCTCCCCCAACACTCCTTGGAGAGGTGCTCCCACGGTATCAGGGATTGGCAACAGATCGCAATCGCCGAATGCCAGAGATGAGGCTGCTTTCAGGTCGCCTGTGATTGGCCGCGCTCTGGTGTTGCTGGCACACTGATTGCGCAGGAGTGGTCCGATCCGAGTGGTGCCTCACCGTGTCCCTTGCCATCCCACCCGCACGATCCCTCTATGGGCTCTTCCCAGAAAATCCGGGGAGCCAGTAGCACTATGCCAGATCAATGGATCGTACCATGGCTTTCATCCTGCGGCTTAGCATGAGCGATGGTGCAGGGAAGGATCCGGAGCTCAGCGCTGGGTTGCCAGTATGCGCATCATGCCCGACCAGGTGCACGTGGTGGTGGGCACTGCGAAGGGGGGACTGCAGCTGTGGGACGCGGGCGCTGGGCGTCAGGTTGCGCCGGCCTCCTCCACATGTCCTCTCAACCATCTGAGGCCTCCAGACCCCAACCCACCCCACCCACCTGCCTCCTCGAAGCCCGTTGCATTCCGGCGGGAGCCTCGCTGACCACATACGGCACTGCTGCACCCTCTCGTTGAAAGGATAGGCGCCGGGGCCATGGGAGGGGGCACCATCCCTCGGCACCCCGCCTGCCGATCACCTTCGTGTCACTGCAAGCTCGCAGCGCGTCGTCGGCCCGCAGTTGGGCAGCAGGCCACCCCGCCTGCCGATCACCTTCGTGTCACTGCAAGCTCGCAGCGCGTCGTCGGCCCGCAGTTGCAGGCACCCCGCCTGCCGATCACCTTCGGTCACCCCGCCTGCCGATCACCTTCGTGTCACTGCAAGCTCGCAGCGCGTCGTCGGCCCGCAGTTGGGCAGCAGGCCACCCCGAAGAACCGCCTTTCGAATGAACCTCGGTCATGGTGAATCTTTCACGCTCGGCAGATTGCGGCCGCCACGTTAATCCGACGGTCAATCCGAGACAGCACAGCAGTTCGACCTCCATCCCGATGCCGTAATCCTTGGACAGGCGATCGTGTCGCAATTGGACCGTGGCGCATAGCGCGGCCATAGCAAAGAGTTCCGCGGAGCTCTAGGGCGCCCACGACTCGCGCAGAGCAGACCTGCCTACAGCGAGGTAACGTGGCGCTGGTGGGGATCACGGCCGGCGGAGACAGGTGACGTCGATGGTCGGGCACGGCGGCGAGGTGCACTTTCTCGAGGGAGTCGCGGTGGAAGGGGCTCAGGTGGTATCCGGATCCGAGGACGGCATGGCGCGCCTCTGGGACCTCCGTGCCTCCGGCTCCTGCATCATGAGGTTCACCGCCCGCCTCCTTTCTGCTACCCGCCGGTCCCATCCCGAGACCTCCATGCGCTCCTCTACCCTCCCACCATCCACTCCCAACTGTGACTCATCGCATGCCACTGCACACTCAGCCTCCTCACCCCGCCCCCTCCTGGCGGCTGGCACAATACGCCGCTCCCGCCGTGTCTCGTAAGGGTGACTGGAATCGTGCACAAGGACGTCATGCCATGTCTGAGTGCGTGCGCCACGTGCACTCCAGCGCGTAGGCACTCCTGCCACTGATTGCACCTCTCCCAGGGACTGCCCGCAAGGGCACCCCCGTCACCTGCGGGTGCTGAAAGAGTATGACACATGGGTGGAGGGTGGCCTTCTCCAGGCTGGCAGGGCACCGTGCAGCAGTCAGATGCGGCGCGCTGTCTCGGGACGGCGCGGTGCGGAACCCCTCCATGCCCCATGCGCCTCCCATGTGCCTCCCATACAGCTCCGGGCGCATACGGTGGTCAAGGCTTGCAACCCTCCACCTGCGCCTGCAGTCCCGTGTGCTCTGTGCCCCCTGCCCCACGCCTCAGTATATATCGCGCGTGGGGGAGTGAACCCCGTCCTTGAAGATGCCGCCACCATTGCGCGTGCACTTGCTAGGCCGCAAACGGGGAGGGAGTATAAACCTCCAAGATACCGACAGCGGGAGGGTCTGGGGGGGAGGGGATGGGAGCGTGCTCGACTAGACTCTTGTCACCGGCTCTGCCGACAGCTCCTGCGCGGTGTGGGACATGCGGAAGGTGCGCAGCCATCTCCTCTGTCGCAGGCGCCAGCTAGGCAAGCGCTCGCGCACTCCAGGCCGACCTCAGCCTCCCTGCTGCTCCCAAGCCTGGACCCGCCAGCTTGCCTGAGCTGCCTTCTGCCCGGGTGGCCACGTGGGACGGAGCACTCGTAAAGATCCCCTCGAGTGGCAGAGGCAGTCGGGTTTGAAGCCCTCGAGTAAGAATGCCACTGGCGGGGGTGGGGTGGGCGGGGGAGGGTCGCCCGGGTGGTTGCGGGACACAGCCAAACGTCATGCAAGCGCACCTGCAGGGGCACAGTGGCTGGGTGACGGCGGTGCACCTCGAGCAGTACGACCGCCCGACCGGAGGATGCAGCAGCCGCGTGCTCAGCGCCAGCCGCGACTGGAGCGCGCGCCTCTGGCACCCGACGACAGGTGGCGGCCTCGCGCTCCGCCGGTCTCCCTCCCTCCTGCGGCTAGACAGGCGCATCATGCCGTTGTCCCCCCTCTTAGAGGCGAGAGAGTATGCCGATTTTCCTGATGACACCAGGTGCAGTGCCCCAATGAGAGACTGAGCTGTTAGGCATATGTAAGCGGTGATGTCCCCAAGACTCTGTTGTGGCATCTCTGTGTGAGAGCCCGGTGGGGAGGTGGGAGGGAAGAAGGGTTCCTTGTGAGGCACAAGCTCCGTGTAGTGAGGGCGAGCGGGCGAGAGGAGTGGGGATGATGAGTCGGGTGACCTCGGTGCCGTGAGTACTCGCAGAGAGCGGCGCTCGGTCCTGCCGCACGGCGGAAGCTTTCGAAGCTTTCCGATTTTTCAGGGTGTCTATTCACATTCACAGTCCCTGGAACAGTCACCTTGCAACCATTCCATCGCTGGTGCGCCTAATTTCAAGTCCACAGTCCCTGGAACAGTCACCTTGCAACTATTCCATCGCTGGTGCGCCTAATTTCAAGTCCGCAGTTCTGGGACAGCTATCATTGGGTCAATCAGAACGAGTCATTTCACAGTTCACTCGAGCTTTCGAAGCCAGGGAACCTTCCGTGTGTCCCTCGACTTTCTGTGACCCAGTCGACTTGGAGTATCTAAGTTCCTCAATAGGAAGTGCTGCGATTCTGTAGGCCCTGGTCAGTGCATTGTCAATCAGAAAAAAAATCTTGCTCGGGTAAAATCTCCGTTTGTCTCCAAAGACTTTAGCTCAGGTTTGAAGAAAATGTCTCCCTCGCGCTTCCAGCTCGTCAGTGCATCAGCTCTTCTCATCCACTCAGAGCACTTGGGGTGCTCTGTTCTGAGGGATCGGAATGCGCCAGCGACCAGTTTGCCAATTCGCCTAGATTTGATTCTTTTTCGAGTGCCCCCATTGGATGGCCCCGCAAGGCCCATAAACCGAGGTGGTTCCCGGCTCGTGGCGCATGATTGTATCGTCATGGGTGGCGCTGAATGGTGTAGTCGCGGGTGCTGGGACGCGCACAGGAGTGTGCGAAGCCATGCTTGTCGGTCACACAGGAGGGGTCACTGCGCTGGATTGTTTGACCTCCGTGGCTGGGGATCCAGCCTCAATCATCACCTCGTCTGCCGACAGTACTCTTCGCCTGTGGAGCCGCTGCCCTCTCGTGAAAGTGCGAACACCCCTCTGCTGCTTCCCCCATCCAGAGGGCTTCCCTGTCATCCACGCTCCCTCATCCACCTCCACACCTCCGATGCATGGCATCGCGATGGTTGCCATGGAGCGCAGCTCACCACTTCTCTGGCAAGTAGCATCATCCGCAGAGGCGTTACGCCAGCCAGACACGGCTCGCAGGGCGCGCGCTGAGAGGCGTTACGCCAGCCAGGCACGGCTCGCAGGGCGCGCGCTGAGAGGCGTTACGCCAGCCAGGCACGGCTCGCAGGGCGCGCGCTGAGAGGCGTTACGCCAGCCAGGCACGGCTCCCAGGGCGCGCGCTGAGAGGCGTTACGCCAGCCAGGCGGGTCTCTATTTTGCAAAGCACATCTATTTGGTTGCTTCGCCACCAATCTTTCTTCACCATGAACGAGCTTTTCGTGATGAGGCTCTAAGCGTCCTGGAGGAGGCTCCGCGGGGTGGGGCAGCCGCAAGCATCTTCGAAGGGGACAGCAGGCGCTGTGACAGCGTGGCATGCATGGCCTGCCGGTGCGTCAGATGGCACTAAACCGGCCCAATCCGTCTCAAACTGTAGCTTGCTTGTTCAACAATCCTGATACGTATTCGGACGAGGAGGGGGGGTAAGGGGAGGGAAATGTAGTCGAGATTATTTCACGAGCGGGGGAGGTAAGGGTGGGCGGACGTGGTCCAGATGATATCACGGGAAAATATGTATCTGCTGAGATGGCAAATGTACATGGAGGCAAAGTGATGGTAGTGAGAAGGCTTGATGACGGCGGTACGGTTGCTCCAACGCTCTCCGTGATCATGTGATCGTTGGTGTCCCTGAGCTTGTCCGTTGTGCCATTTTCGAAGTTTTTGAAGTGAACGTGGCATATCATCTCTCTCACTCTGAGCCGTTGGCTGCCACGTGGCATATCATCTCTCTCACTCTGAGCCGTTGGCTGCCACGTGGCATATCATCTCTCACTCAGAGCCGTTGGCTGCCACGTGGCATATCATCTCTCTCACTCAGAGCCGTTGGCTGCATGCCCTTCTGTTCAACATCAATACCCTCATACAGTTACTTCTGTGAGCTGATTGGTGGGTTACTTCTGTGAGCTGATTGGTGGGTTACTTCTGTGAGCTGATTGGTGGGTTTGCAGGGGGCATCGTTATCACTTTTTGAGAGGGAGATTGTGTGATCAGCTTTGATGGGGAGTGTGGTGGGCAGCAGGGCTCGTAAGCCTATCAGAGGACAACACGCTCGTGCGATGGAGACTAGAGAATATCAACGGGATGCTTCAGTGCCGCCCTTGGTCCATGACACATCAGCATGCTTTTGTACGCCCCATGCGCCCAAGTTGGTTTTTCCCGGATGTATGCCCATATGAAAACGTTTTTTGAGTGTGTTCTCTGAGTGCACCCATCCACCCCAGGGTGCGCACAGCTTTAGCAGCACAACGGAACCGCATGTCTAACCCGCGCGCATACGGCTGGACCTGTGGCCCTCGCACACTAGCTTGCTCTGTGGCCCTCCTTGCAATAGGCAGGGATAGTGCAAGGGACCCTTTCTCCCACGTTGTGTTTGCCGCGCGATCAAGTATATGGCATTGGTGCACATAATATTGATCTAACCATTGAAAAGCCACAGTTGTCCATATGGCAGGTGACATGTACTGCAGTGGACAGCATAACCACGGCGGTAGTCAGTGGATCTCGTACAGGAAAATTGATGTATTGTGAACTTGATACGTGATCTGCAAGCGTAATTTGGATAATTGAGTCATTTTGATTTTATCCTGCATTCTTTCACCAGACGTCCCATTTGAATCTCCAAAGTCTTGGTTGAAACATACTATCAGCAGGGGTCCGGTATCTAATTTCAAAGCGTTCTTCCTACGTTGCAATCTGCCCCCTTCCAATGCGCATTCTTCGGACATTTTTGTATCATGGTGAAGATATCACACGGCAAGGGGGTCTTCTGTGAATAGTTGACGATACCATGGGAATAAATATGATATGGCCTGTTTCGGGAACAAAATGTACTACGGCTAGAGGGTTTTGTGGGGGGGATTTTAGGACACCCTTGGGTGGGGGGGGATGTCGTTTGTTTCGGGAACAAACCTTGTCATTTCACCGAGCAGGCTAAATGAACATTATTACTTTATTCTGTCATTTTAGGGATCTTGCAAATTATATACATACGTGTTTATGTTTAATTGGCCAGAAGCAGTCTATGTAGACACTCGATGACATCGCTTGTTAGCTGAATGATCCTCCTCTCGTTCCGAATATAGCTTTCACCATCTCACCCATCGTCTGACGAGCCACATGCCTAACCTATATCGAGATCACCGAGTCGCATCTGACTGGCAAGCCACAGTTATCGTGTCACCTGAAATCGAGGCCCGGTCGTGCTGCCCCGCCCCGGCACGGCATAGGTGACTTTGCCTTGAAGTCCTTGGCCGTCTGTTTTAAGCGAGATAACCATTCCGCCTTATGATGCTTGAAATAGGCCCCTGATGGAACTGTTCGACAAAACCGGATCCGAATGTGTATCACAATGGTGTTACGGTATGCACCTAGCGGTACTGAGGGGAAAGGAGCGACTTGGTGGCGTAACCGTACTCCGCGATGTCTACGGCACAGTCCCTTTTCATCAAGCAGAATCGATTGTCCACCATAAAGCATGATCGCGCAAATCCCACGAAGACCATTGTGATTTGTCATAATGGCCGCGCAGATATATTGAAAAGCATAGTATCCCAACATCCCCAGCCTCCTAACCATTCAGGGGGGCAAAATAATCAGATTCAAACCGATAGATATTGGTGGCATTTAATGCTACATAAGTACCGACGACCTAGATATATCCTAAGATACCGTGTCTACATTATTGAGTATGATTGATGCCAAGCGGCATACCACATACTTGAACATTTCTTTTAGAGTGCTTTATTTCTCCAGCTTGTTCAATATCCCAAAAGTGCACTATCTCATTCTCGTCGAAGTCCATCCATACAAGGATCGGACGCCGTCCCTCTGTGAAGCCGTTCTGGGCACGAGGAGCTGGGCGTGTGATCGTGGCGTGCGGTGTGAGCGAATTTAACGGGTCGAGCAATATCATTTTGCCAGTTTGTCATTGCTGCTTGTCGTCGGCAGGATTCGCTGACATTCGAATTCATTCATTGCTGTTTGTTCCTTGTTTGGGGCACCCGTATGAACCATCAATAAATCGATATGGGTTTTCGCCACTGAAAATCGAGCAAATGAATAATGCATTTGTTGTTGTTCTATAATATGTCATTTTGTGGCAACATAATTATTCAATTTCTAAAAAGCCAATACTGATGTAGACGCGGTTTGTGATTGTTCACCGTTAATGTATTACAGCTAAGTATTACAAATGGATATTACACTCACTGATAGTGTTTAAAAATTGAAAATATCCAGCCTATATGTGCCTTACAAACTTTTTGGCGCGGTGTCTATGTAGCTCGTTACCTATATAATTCGAATCATGATGCCGTCATGAGCTTTCCGAACTGGCTTCTCCTTTCATCGGCTCAGGCTGGTCATGTATTGCTGTCATAATGTGCTCTGATTCGGCACGATTGCGTCATTCCCGTCTCTGTCGTAATCGTGCTACTGGCATTAGGTTTAAAGTCATCCTCTTCTCTGTCGTGCAGACTCGCGAATACACGGAGTGTGCTAGTTCGCCCTAGCATAAGTCCCGCAGTGAAAATAGAGTGGTCACTGTTTGATACCCACAGCATAGCTCTCCTTGACTCAAAATGGTCTTTTCATGGTGAATTTCCGAAATTTATTCAGGGAATCACCATTTTCACAGTACATCCTACCCTCGGTTTGAAAAAAAAACTGCGATTGTGAGCAATCCATTTATTGTAATAAGAGAATGTATAATATAAAAATTGTTGCAATCTCTTCTCAGTGGCAACTCACAAATGGACCTGTACAAGTATTATATTCTCTGATTTCGAAGTCTTTGCTTATTGCAGACATTGGATCCACCTGCGTCATCCATGCAGTTGCCTTTCCCGAGTCACACGTGCTTCCACCAGCGATGCCAAGAATGGGTTGCTCCAATTCTCTGCAACACGACCGTCACCTTCCGCACGTGTACTTTCGCTCAAGGAAAGGCAACAGAATCTCCGAAAATCCGATTTTGCACACTGAGCAATATCTGTTTTAGTTCAATCATCGCTTCCTTTTGCGAAGCCATCTGCTTCCTGTTGCAACAGCACCGAATGCCGAATATTCAGACAAGACATTTTAGCCCTCAAAGAGAGGTCCCTCAATCCGCTGCTCCAGCAAGACTCTGTATGCCAAAACAATCATAGTTGATCAAACAGGGAAAGCCATCAGCGCTCCGTCTGCATCAGGCGGATGTCCGCAACGTCTACACATCGTGGTCATATAGGGCGTGCAAACTGTCTGCATGGAAAATGGGTAGCAATGAGAGAAGTGGCGCTTGACTCCTACGAAAGTCAATAGAATGTGAGAGAGACGTCAGAGGACAAACAAGTGACGTGTGCTCTATGACTGATGCATTCCTCCCACACCTCACAGGTAGCAGGCACAGCTCAATGGGGGAAGCGGAAGTTTTTGTGTCTTACTCGAGGCTTTTCATCCTGTCATCGGTGTTAGAAGCCGACTCCTCTAATTTGCCCACCTGCACCGCACAGCGACACCTAGTCAGCGGGGCAAACTCTACTAAAATGAGATGGAGGTGACACACCAGTATGATAAAAGGCACATGAGGAGGGGCCGCAACACTCCCGGGGCACCTGTTTCATTATCATGAACATCAGCTGATCTGGAGGAACATCTTGTGGGAGCGATGCACCTGTGCAAGCAGAAAGGGCCAAACAACGCCGCGTCAGCACGTGGTTCACGATCATTTGTGAAGGCATGTGAGGCATTCTGCACATATTCAGGGCTGTTTCTGTTTTGCCAGGAGCAGCTGCACTGACCAGTAAATCACAGGGCAGCACTCAGCAGCCAGAGGAAAAGAGGCGGACCTAATGAACCAGTACGCTGTCGAGCAACCAGGGCAGTGACTTTTTCATTTATACGCCGCTCTGCACTTTGCTCCTCTTTCAGGAGACGCTTCAGCATATTCCTGCCTCAATGCATAACCACGGTTCGCTGCTGAATGACCAGTTCCAGCCCCTCAAAGCACCCTCCGCTTTCTTGCAACTAGGCCTCAAGTGCGAAATGAATGTGCCCTTCACCAACAGGTTGCTGCTGCCTCTGCTGCAGACAGGATTGAAGTGACGGTTCTTCTGTAGCTGTCAACGCGCCTTACAGGTGTTCCGCAAGAATTGTAAGCTTAGTGGCAGGAAAACTAACAAATCGCTTCACTTCAATCTTGCTGAGGCTTAGGCTTGAAAGCACTGGCACCCACCTGGCTATTCTGGTTCGCACATGTCGTTGAATGGTTCTGGCAGCACTATGAAGAGTCGACCGCTGGCAAAGTACAAAATTTCGAATCTGCACAACAAACAGTTCGGTCACAAATATTCGCACTAACTCCAGCAGCAACGACGAAAGAGCATGGGCGCCTAAGTGAAACCTAGTGCTCCCTTTGCTGACGGGAGGAGGTGGGAGGTTGCGAATACAAGGCTGAAAAGCGTCAGGCCCACTTCGCAGCCAGCCTGGGCCTGGACACTATTCAAAACATATGACACAGTTCAAAACAGTAGAAACCTTCCTGAGTCACAGCTAGATCTGCACAACAAGACTGTACTTTTCTGTGCTTAAAAGTGGCTTCTCCTGTCTAAAAGTAGCACACGTCTGGAACAGGCAACGGATCGGAGATTCTTTGAGCCATGTTAACCTAATAAGAGGTTGATTCACAGAGCCCGTGCACCTGAAAAATCAAGAGTACTTCCGTCCTAAACCCTCACGTCCCAATTTGAATCGGGCAAAAGCTACAGGATTCAGCTGCCCTTACCGTCGCCACCTCTTCATAGACTCCGAAAATTCTATCCCAGCTGGATCTTGGCCTGCATCACCCATGAAGGGAGGTGAGAATCTCTTGGTTGGTTATAACCTTGGCATCATCTGCCAAAGGCTTATTCAAGAGGGCGCAATAGCCTGATCCGCTCATTCAATCATAGCGCTGACAACGGAACATGTAGAACAGCGGAGAGCCATAGAACAATCAAGAGGGCGCGAGCCTTATTTTCTCCTCAGCAGGCGGATGTGATTTAGATTATTTGCTCCTCAGCAGGCGGATGCAATTTATATTATTTGCTCCTCAGCAGGCGGATGTGATTTAGTGGCGGAACTACTGGTGAACACATGATGTGGCCGGTGGCCATGGGGCTGGGACCAGTACTTGGCACGTGAGTTCTCTTCCTCATATTTCACCGCCAGGGTCTGATGTGCATAGTGCAGCAGACGCTCCCTCATTATCCTCCTCGACATGTTCCGTCGAAGTATCTTCCAAACTGCTCCCCATGCGAAACCTCCGGCATCACACGCAACCCACGCACACGCAACCCACGCGGCCCTGACTTGTAAATGCAGCCCCTAGGTCAACTTTCATGCAACGCGCACTTCTCACACACATCCTCCTTCTCCACCGGGAGCTCAACCAACCACCCCCCCTCAGAACTCACGGTGGATATGGAAGAAGGTTGACTGAGCACTCACTGAAGGTTTGGGAGGATTCTGGGTCTAAGAGGTTGTGTCGACTGAGCCACTAGGAGACTAACAGGTTAGCTGGACTACTGGGCAGGTCCCAGGAAGTGAAGGACAGGGGCACCCGGCTGCAGTGGAGGCAAAGTGGCAGGCACAGTCGGCGTTCATGAAAGACTTGCAGCCCCTGATACTGACGTGAATGGCAGAGAGCACCTTCAGGACAACTGCCAAGGACTTTCATCAAATCCTCGTGATAAAGCGCAAACACCACGACAAACGTGAGTGTAAGTGCGCTGAATCTGCGGAGATCCTTTGAGTACAGGGCATCTTCCCCTGTGTCAGCACCGGGAACCCACAGAGCGCCCAAATGAGCACTTCAAGCCGCAGCCAGACCATCGCACCGCCGCCACTTCATGCAAATGGTGACAGCAAGCTAATTTGAGATAAGAGCCTTCACTAGGCTGAACCACTAGAACACAATGTTATTTCACAGGAAGTCACTGTCAAAGGCCCTTTTCAGGGGCTGTTGGCAATGGTTGCAGAAAAGAAAGCTGGGACGTTGGTCCAAGGCTGCAGTAGAGGGTGCAGCACATATTGTGTCTTTGTGACCCACCAGGGGGACCTCAGTTCAGAATTCCGGGCACCACATCTGAGGGAACCAGGTTAAACACATCAGGTGACACACCAGAGGGAGCCCGGCTTTACCAGGCTTTTCAGTGAACATGTTTACGGGTCCGATGTCACGGCTGGGATGCAAGCTTTCTTACCGAAATCCCCACGCCGGATTACCATGAGGCCTTTGGATACCACCAGGCCCTTGTGCAATACGTAAAGTTTAGAGGCAGCTTTGCCTTGTGTGTGACGCACACAGATGTATTCGCTTGGGCTATATGTCTCCTCATGCAGCTTCACAGCCACCTGTGAAATACAAGACGCCGCTCCCCACCTTAAATAGCCGGCTTGCTGCCTGAAGTTAGCAATGCCCAGAACTTGGCGATACTGAAAGCTACGAGCACCCTGTGTGCTGGAAAGCGGCAGAGCTTGGCTTGCCCGGTCCTGGCACTCAGAGTCCCCTACCACACGCATGAGCATGAATATCACCAGCCTCAGCACAACTCTAGAGTCCGAGGCAACGTGTTCAGCAATAGTCGGTGCAGGTGCGAGTCTTCTTCCCATACTCGATCAAGGGTCGGATAGCGTGAGCCAAGGAGCCTTGTGTGTTCGCTGACGGCAGCGAAGGCGGTCGGGGATGGGCATGGCGAGGATCGGGAGCGGCTGTCCTCTTTCATAGGACACGCACCTCGCAAAGAAAACGGTACCGAACGAAACATTGATAGTCGCTGAAGTCGGCGTGAGCGCGGGTAGGTCTAAAGAACGGGCACTGCTGCAGATCCTCGTGATATACCCAGTATGCCACGTCGCATCTCAGTTTAGGGCTCATCTCTGAAAGCAGTTTGTGAGACTCCCGCATCGAACGGTATTTTGATTTAAACCGAAAGAATTCCCGGAGTTTTATTCGAAGGTCGTTATTCACGTGCTTGTGGCTCATGAAGTTATTCTGCGCGGCAAAAGACAACCTCTTCAGCTCCTTGTGGAGAGTGATGCCAAGGGAAACGCGACCATGTACGCTGATTAATGTCCTCAGATCACTCACAGTCCAAGAGTGCAACTGCATCCCCAAGGGTTTCAAACGTTCCACTCCATAACACAGTCTGCACAGTCGAACAAAAAGCAGTGCACAGCACTTCGCACAAGCGCAACATGCACAACACTGCAGAAACACCACGTGAACACGATCCATAGTGGCACGCACACTAAACGCAGGCCCGGGACGCACCAACTCGTCCATTAAACGACGGAAATTCGTTTTTGATGCGCTGAGTTCACTCATTATTCCGCTAACAGCACCGAGGATATATGAAAAGAAACTTGCGCCGACAAACATACATAAAATACCGAAGGCCCGCTCGAAAGTTGTCTGAGGCACGATGTCTCCATAACCGATCGTGCACACAGTCATCGCCGACCAGTACAGACTCGCAAAATATTTTGTGCTGAACGCACTCCCTTCTAACTCGTAGAAATCCACCCAGCGACGGGCATCCTCCTGGATCCAGCTCTCGGGCTGCAAAGTGCCCAGCTGCAGGCAGTACATGCAACCCATGACCGACGCACTGTTAGCGCTCGAATACATGCGAAGATGCGAAGGAATCCAACATCCGTTAATACATCTTCTAGTGCGAAGAAGCAGACCCACACCTCGCAGAATCCTGAAATTTTCGCAAGCTTTCTGAACTAGGCTGGGCGCTATAAAAGCAGATCAGCAAAGATTCAGCGTACTGCATGGCATTGTAAGAGAAAACCTTCACCTGGCTAACGTAAAGTTCTCCAAAAACAAGGGGGGAAACAGCGAGGACGCACCATATAAAAGGCGCAGGCCATCCAATGCATCACTGTGACGCTTCCTAGGAGAAACTGCGCTAAGCGCAGCAGGGTGTAGTTGATGGCGAATTTGGTTTGAAGTCTCTGCGGTAGCCGTGGTGATATTAGGGAGGCAGTAGTTCACAACAGCGACAATTAAAAGAGAATGTTAAGAAAACTATCACAATAGTGCGTAAAAACACTCCCTTAAACACGCCTATTTCACAACAAGGTGATACATAAGTGATGTTGAGAAGCCTGCTCAAAAGCTAAGCGGTTGCTGCATAAACCGTAGTATGGAGAAAAGAGATCTTGGTCACATTGAAGATAGGCTAAAAAACCACAATTTGTTAGTCGACATCACGTTCATGTCTGCGATATAAGGGCACAAAAGTCTCGTAGGGAGGATCCGACCTGAATAATAATTGACGCCTGCATTACGCGAAGGGCCTTCGCCAAGCGAACTAGCTTAAGAATCCTGCAAGTCAGCGACATAAGAACTGGGATACTTACTTACATACTCAAAATGAAAGCAGGCTGGATTCGGGCCACTGAACACCTCCGTATGCCAGATTTCTGATTTCTTGCCAGATTTCTGATTTCTTGCTATCTTCCACTTAACACGGCTCTTCGGGCCGACCGCGAGACGCACAAAAGGGCTAAGAGGTGGGGGGAGCATGCCGGGAAGGCCCGCCGAGCCCAACGGTTAGGCTCCCCTTATTTCTCTACGCCACGCGGAATCGTCGGCCACGGCCAAAGACGCATTTTCAAGGCTTGAAGGTCCTAAGCGAGATGTGGCAGCCCACGAACCAAGTATCGAATAAGGGTTGTGCTATCACCGTGTAATACTCAAGCGTTCCAGAGCCTGGCTATTGGAAAATGTCGCCAGTAGTTGATATGGTATGGAAGTGCACAAGTCAAGCGGAAACCAAGTTCGGATGTAGTGGTAGCGTATTTTCCCCGCGTCCATCACAAGCTCGTCACCCTGTTTAGCACACAACGGGCATCAGAAGCCCGGCATGCTGTGTGACACACGAGGGCGCGCCGGGAGGGGCGAGAGGGGGGGCACTGCACGGCACATAAGGTGAGGGCAGCATATAACAGATACACCTGAACACACGCTTACCAAAAGAGAGCAAGATATAATATATAATCCTTTCAGCTTTCAAGTCTTGTGTCGATAGGAGGTGGAGAGTCATGGTCAATATGCGCACGTGTGTGCGGGCATGCGTGTGCGCACGTGTGCGTACGTGTGTATGCATTTTTTGTTGCACGCTGCACGTGAGTGAGGCACGCGAGTGAGGGACCTACAGTATAATAGCCTGTGAAAAAATTAAGCAAGATGTCGAAAAGGAAGCAAAGGTCGATGACCGTGTTCAGCACAAACAGGCCAGTCCCTCCGTCTTCTGACTCGATGAAGGCAACCTGCCAGCTTCATCCAAGCGGTACATTTAGGTTCGGTAGACAAAAACAGAAGGGCAGCAAAGATTCGAGCAGAGCGATACTTCGCAAGTGCCGACTTTTACATGTCCTATTTCTCTGCCAAGGGCTGCAAAAGGACTTAGTCAAGCAGGCTGAAAAGCGAGGCCTGGATGGACTGCTTAGAAACGCGTCCTATGTAAGCAAGTGATGATCGTGGCTATCACAGTTTACAGGAAAGTAAAGGTCTTCTCAGAAGGTTTCCAAGGATATTGATTTCTGCAGTTGCAAAGAGTATCCTTCGAAGCATCAAAAAGGTTTAACGTTTTCGAGCTGGAAATCGAAAAAAAGTACACCCGAAAGCGCCACTGCTTCAATGTTTTGTTGCCAAGGTATCAATCAGTCAAACGCAGGTGAAAGTTAAGAACATGCTAAAAGGTGGTATTTAGCTTTGAGCGATGATGCATAGTACAACGAGTTATTCGACGAGCGCGAAAGCCAAAACGAAAGGGTTTAAGCCCCGATTGCAAATCGCACCAGGACGGCGAGACACAAAACCGAAACACTGGCTCGTTTGAAGCGCAGGCTAAAATGCTTGCAAGCGACCTTTGAAGGAAATTTCAAGTGCGTAACCACGAGTTTTTGGGCTTGAAGAAAGAAGTGAATAAAGCCCTACCTCCACAGGCGTCACGAACGCGGTGAACGTCAATAAAAATAAAAGGCAGAAGTCCCAAACTCGGACGATTCCACTATTGGGATGCAGAACGAGCTTTTGAAAAAAGCCTTCCCTTTTTTGTTGCACCGGACCCTGTAATAGAACATTTCTGGCTGCGGCTGCGGCTGCCCGGAAAGGACCTGCAACGTATTGCAACGCAGGTAAACGTCTTAATAAAAGGGAAATACAACAGCCCATAGACCCTCCTTATTATGTCAGGTTGTTCTAGTTCTTTTTCCAAGGAGCCATGATATCCAGTTGAAGAATCGTCAAAGCTGTGAGATGTGTAGAAACTGTCAATACCTTCCATCCGAGTATCAGAAGTATTTCGTGAGGCAGCCCGACGTCGTATTCGCCGCATAGTGGAATTCCAGACATTTGTTGTCGCAGACGCGAAGGAGTTGACTTCGTCAATGGAGCTTCTTACGTTAGGGCTGTCATTTCCTTGAGGTTGGGTCGCCGGAATGTTATCAAATTTGAAGTTGTTGCTAGGAGCACGGACTGTGTGCTTTTCGGAACCCTTGGGGGTGCTAGTAAGCTCAACCTGATCCCAAATTGATGTCGGGACAGGACATTTCCGAGCTAGATCGACATCTTTTTGCTGACTTTGTAACAGCTCAACTATTCTATTATACTGCTCTGCGTCCTCCATATTTTGTTACAGATGAGAAAAGGTGCTTACTTTCATACTTGACCACTGTAATCGCGTGTGAGGTGTCGTAGGGTTCACAGTAGGAGACGCTCCTTACATAGTGCGGTGTCCAACTGGTCGTAACTCTGACCATTGGCCAAATTTTAATAGGACCGAAACACAGTTGTCGGCATCACTCTCCTGAGTTGCGTATTCGGCCCAGTACCTCACCGACATGTGGTCGACACATACCCCGAACCAGGTCACCCCGAAACGAACACCCATCCAACACGCTTCTTGTGAAGTGGCAATAATATCATCGAGTATCTTAACAGAAACACAGAAATATTGAAATAGTTTGTCTGCTTCTCTCAACACGGTACTCGTAGAGAGAGGAGAAAGGCAGAAGCTTTCGGCTTGATCTTTCCGTTGCGTTTCTCCAAGTCACTGAGTTCAACCTTCCTTCCGTCGCGGTCGGGTTTAATTTTCCCATCCTTTTGGCTGACAAGTGACATGCCATGACTGATATGATATGATATGATATGACATGACATGACATGACAGTCGCACTTTATGTTTAATAATAAGGTTTAAAAATATAAATTTGACAAACTGGCATGGGATGGCAATGGCATGGCAAATGGCATGGCATAGCATGGCATCAAGGCATGGCATGGCAGGGCAGGGCATATGATTATATGGCAGGGCAGGGCACGGCCGGGCCGGGCAGGGCAGGGCAGGGCAGGGCAGGGCAGGGCTGGGCTGGGCAGGGCAGGGCTGGGCTGGGCAGGGCTGGGCTGGGCTGGGCAGGGCAGGGCAGGGCAGGGCAGGGCAGGGCAGGGCATATTGATATTCGATATTGCGGGTTCTTGCATATGCGCGATATGGCACGCGCGCGATCGAAATGGCACATCGCACATCGCGCATCGCACTTCGCACTTCGCACATTGCACATGGCTACTACCCCGTGCCGTGGTACTGTCACAAGTACCAATAATAATCCCATGTAGGGTGCACTAGATGAGGGTATATCGGTCAAACTAAGGCGTTGAAAATTCATTTAGGACCCTTTTGAATTGTTTTGAACATTGAAACTAGCCCCGACCGACTTTTGGTACATGTTACGGTCACGCGCTTTGGGGGTGTGAAATGCCTGAAAATCAATTAATTTCGCTGGCACTGTCACAAGTACCACACACTGCGATGCTGATTAAGGCATGCCATGTGGCCATGGCACTCCGAATATGATGGTAGAGTTCATTATTGGGACCTATTCTAGGTGCCCATCACGTGCTACGGCATGTGAATGGCGACAACGCTCCATATGCATGTCGTTACAGTAAGGCACATGCATGTGACAAAATTGTTTTTCCCGATTTTCGCTTGCCTTTTTTTCCCCACTCCACCCTAGATGTATGTGTATATTGACTGATTGGATGAGCTTATCATGCATGTAAAGGTCTCTAAAATTCGACGATTCGTGTGTATACTTCAACATTCTACAGTCGGGTGGGCTATATGTTCATTTTCACAACTTGGATTCCCGAGGCTAAAGCCCGCTACCCAGGCTGGAATAAAGTCAATATTACACGCAAATTATGGCAAGTACAAACCCAAACCCAAACATGCATGCTACTTACGACGAATGGCATTATGCCAACCAACCCACAAACACACACATCATTGGCCATGGTATATAGCTTCAATTTGAATGATGGGCGGGCTTATTTGGTTCCCAAGTGCGCCTGGGGAAAATTCGAAAGAAGAACCATCAGTTTGAACACACGCACGTCGCACGATGCCACATTGTAACAAAAAACACTACCGTGGTGGCATCACGCATCCATTAGGAGAGCTACACGTGTGATATGGACCAATGAGGCATACGGCAACTCAGTTTGGGTCCCAAAGACAATGGTATATGATGGATAGCATCCCAAGAGTGGAGGAGGGCACCCAAAAGAAATATGGCGCGTTGGTACTTGTGCTAGCCGGCTGTGGTACTCTCTCGAGTACCAAGGGGTAGTAGCCACACAACGGCGATCGCGTGCCGTAGCACAAATGCAGAACCGTGCACACTCATGGAGGCACCGACTTTATTTGGCCCCCATATATAAGGGGGCAGCGGTACCATCTCTTGTCACCCCTCGACCCGAGGTGTCACGTGCCACCGCCAACATGTCGCACGTATTTGGCCCAATTTCCCGCGACGAGGTCTTCAAACTTGTTAACACTCAAAGGACATCTAGTCAAAATCAGTATGAATATTAGCTATTGCACATGTCTTCACGTTTATGAGCACCAAATGCATCTTTGGCAATTTGTCGAGGCACACATGGTATCTCCATTGACTAGACACGTCCCCGGGCCCATCCCAACGCCCCCTAAGCGTTTTAGCTCAAAATTGCACCAATGGCATCGGCTCAAAGGGAAGCGATTTCTTTGGAACTGCAAATTATATTACATTATATTCTATTGAACGGCATGGGCACCCAATAAACGTAATGTTACACATTTCAAGTATTCACAGGGCCAACCCCGGTACTTGAACACAATATGCCGGTTCAGGCCGGCGTACATGTCGTGTTACCGGAAATCGCCGGTTTAGCCGGTTAAAGCCGGCATTCGCCGATAAACAACCATACTTGCCGGTAATTGTGCGGTAAGCGTGCTGGCGAATTGCATTTAGTTTATTGTGCAAGAAGTATCTATTGGAATATCCCGGTTCAAGATATCAGACAGTCGGTGAACCAATATAGATAAACTCTCTCAAGAAAATAAACCCTAAGCTAGATATACCCGGAACGGTCTTGCTGGATTTGACACTGTGACACCCGAAACTATCACATGTCACTTCCTATAGTAGGCTGGGTGACCGTCACCAGTAGTAGTGAAACACCCGTTAGGTATGTATGTATGCCTCACTTTTATCAACCACTTTTTACCGTTCTAATATCGTAACCCTCAACTCAGGGTTTATCTCTCCAGCTAGATATATATTACAGCGGAACTATATATCTAACAGGTTTGGCCCCACTTACGCTTTATTTAGCCACTGCGACACTGCAGACATGATTGGCTAAAGCCGGACGCTTGGGATGGAGTGAGGCGCTCCGCGCGTGAGAGTGCCGGCAGTCACGGGTATGGCCTAAGTTTTGTGGGTTGATTTACGGCGCGCTGTAGGCCTTTGAGAACATTTTTCTTACGAGATTTAACGTTGGACTGGTTTGCGTCTTCTGGTTGGTTACCACACCGTTGCGTATCGACCGCCTCTACCACACGACTTCCCGGAATTCCTGATCTCTCACAGCAGCTGTATCGGCGACCCACCACATTTCTTGGCCGCCCACGACTTCCGCATTTTTCACGTCTCCTTGCCTTACTCCACCCCTGCAGTCTACTTCATTATGGTCGCGTCTACTAGATCTACCGCTAGCATGGCACATCGACGACGCACGTTGAACACGATTTTTGATTCCGTTGCTGCCAGGCATGCGAACACCCCGGCGACTCCGCCAGCAGCTCAGCCGGCTGCTAATTCGGCGGGAGCTACATTCTTGGCGTCGGTGCGTACCCTGCAAAGGGAGCACTTTGACATGAAAATCGCCAAGTCCGTCCGTCAGAAGTTGTTCGAGAACAAGGATGGCAGATTTTCCGGGACGGAGTCCCACGCGTCGGCACTCTTCGCGAAGATGGTCTCTGCACTGCAGACGGCCTTCGTGACCGAACGAAGACATTGGGTTTGCTGCACTTTTCGTACTCGACAACACGACCCTGGCCGTCCGCGTGGAGGCCAACAACTTGTTGTCAGGGAAGATATCTTCCTGGGATTGGCCGGCCTGGGGCCGTGTCACGGAGGCCCGGGCCGAAGGCGGGCCGAAGGAAAAGTTGCGGATGGGCCGAGCAGTCGCATTGAGGGTGCTGGATGTGACACACCGTGTGTCACTTCCTGTTATCTGTACTAGTACTCCGTACAGTACGGGTGTCACAGGTTCAGGGTTTCCGGCATAAAGCCGAGACTATCTTATGTTTACTTACTCTTATGCAAACACCGAAAGTGAAAGCATTCTGACTGTAACCCGATATATACCCGTAGCTATATATATCTCACAGGTTATGGTGCGCCAGGCACCTTCCACTACTTTTGGTAGCATGATTGGCTAAACGCCTCCGCTTGGTGGGGCGTTGGGGGTCCCATTTGATGGTTGCGCTATGTGGACTCGCGGTTGAGGCACACGTCGTTACGGAGTGATTGTGTTTATCGCTGCAGCGTACCCTACGTGATTTTTTGGATGTCCACGGGATTTTCGTTTTGACTAGACCTGATCAATCTTTGTCGCGGACTTCTTGCGCAACGTGTACTTCGACTTCCGCATTTCTACAATTGGGATTTCGCAGTTATGGACGTTTTGACTGCTTTTGCCATCACCATTTCCGCGAGTTCCTCCTCTCCGCGCCATCGCCACCTTACCCCGACGTACCCACCTATAGGATTTTTATCATGCGTATTTCTTCGCAAGCTACGCCTCCCATGGGGGCTCACAACCGAATTCGGCTAGACACAATTTTTTCCCGAGACGTTGGGATGCGCTATCGGCCAACACCTGCATCTCCAGCGGCTAATTTGACGGCCCCTGAGCGGACACGTGCTGTGGCCGTTCAAAATTCATCATGGGACGTGGATTTAATCAAAAGAACGTCTCGAGACGCTCTTGGCTCCAAGGAGGCGTCATTCCGAGGTGACGAATCGGACCGCAACGTTTTGTGGACGTCGTTGGTGACATCTTTACAGTCGGCATTTGAGCTGAAAGACACCGCCAACGACACCCTCTTCGACTTGGCGGACGCCACCAAGGAGGTCAACAACGTCTACAACGCCATCCTCTTCACGACGTTGACATCTTTGACGAGACCTCACTCACCCGCGAGACGTTGGGTGGACGCTTCTGGACGTGCTTCACCGCGCGATGGGAAACGAGCTTTGCTTGAGGTCACGAAGAGGCTGCTTCCTCGAGTTCTCCGACCCCTTGGGAACTACGAGGAGTTGTGTGCCATCTACTTCGACTCCAAGCTCAACCCCGATCCGTTAATCCAAGACTTCGACGCCTGCCTAACGGCTATCCGCAACTCGCCATCTGGTCCGCTCGACGACATGATGGCCAAGAAGCAGCTGCTAGCGTCCCTCGACCCCATCATGTACGACAAGGTCACCACGCCGCTTCGACTCGACGTGGACTTGGCCAAGGTCGACCTCGAGGACATCTACGCCCACATCCTCGAGATTTGGGAGAGCGAGAACGGTGTTGGCCGCGCGAAGCAGCCTAAGCCGTCACCTCCGACTTCCCCGACTATGCTTTACTCTGGTGGGGTTGACGTGAAGAGCCTCATCATGGAGTTCGAGAAGCAATTGGAGGCCGCCGCCTCAACTCTCGTGACGCTGAAGGGCTCAATCGCGAGGGACGACGAGCCTCTCTCTGGATTCACTGACTCTCACCGCCACCGCCAGCAGCCTGACGGTAAGCGGGGTGTCTCCTTTCCGCCCTCACGTTGGCGGGATGAACGCAACAGGAGGGACGATGGGAAGTTCCATGGACGGAGCAATCGTGTTGGGGGCTATGGCGCGCGGAAGAGCTTCCGCTTCGCCGCGAGCCCGCTCAAGACCGACGGGAATTGGAGTCAGCAACACTACAAGAAGAACTCCGCCCACAACATCTCCTTCCACGTAGCCTCCTCCGCCTTCGTCCCTGAGTGCGCGCGTTGTCCTCCTGGACACTACCACGACACCGCGAGTTGCCCCACGGACGACATGGCATGCGCGGAGTGCGACTTGGTGGCTGCCGACGAGAACGACGAGATCGTCTCCGCGTTCCAGACCGCCTTCGACGCTCAGGACGACGCCACCTTCGCTCGGCTTTGTGGACAGCATGATCAGCATGTTGTTCGTCACGACGAAGAGCCTTTCACCTTCGCGGACGACGTCAACATTGGCCTTCGGGCACAGTACGCAGGCTTAAAGCCTTCTCCGCCCTCTCTCCTTGCTACCCGCGTGCACGAGGCGCGCACAGCTCTCCGTGAGCTGAAGCAGGTAGCCGGTGGTGCTGAGCCGGCCCCGCAGCATTTTCCCATGGTTCATTTCGGCACGGCCCCGCCCGCCGTAATCGACGAGAGCATCGAGGAGCCCGAGCCGCAATTGACAATCGACAACGACGAGAACGCGCTAATCTTCCCGAAGCAGTTCGTCGACGACGAACCCCCCTTCGAGCAGTCCTTTATGGACGGCATGTCTGTAAAATTGGGCTTCTTCGAGCCCGAGCCGCAGGTTTCGATTCAATCCTTCACACCCCTGCCTCCGTACATTTCTTCCACGCATGATTCGGCCAGCGTCGCTGACTCCGAGTCTGGCGACGAGGAATTGCATGTGGACGCACCGCCGCCCGCTCCACGGGTTGGTGGTGTCCGGACGCCGTCAATTGGCAGTCTCCTCACGGCGGCAACACTGCCGGCTCTGTTCATGTGTGTGAGCATGGCTTTGCTCGACACCGTTACCGCCTCTACACTTTGTGGCGCGGAGATTGCTCCACGGGCGGTGGTGTCCGGGCAGTACTTCAATTATCAGAATTACGCAATGGACTTCTCCCGTGACTCCGCCTTTCTGGACTCTGGACCCGCTGACCCCGACGACAACTTCAATCTGGACTCTGGTTCTTTGAACTTTAACACTTTTGACATCTTCAATCTGGACTTTGAGATTGACAACGGCAACTTCTACAGTGAACTCTGCTTTGTGGACCACTTTCAAAGTGGCTAGAGTTGCTCTGTGACTGCTAGTAGCCCTGCTAGATCAGCTTCAAGGCCAAGATGCCTCCCTGTGTGCACGGCTAGCTAGAGATTTGGGACCGCCCTGGCCAAGAGCACAGGCCCCCTCTAGAATTGTTTCCACCGCTTGAGATGGTGTGTTTTCTAACTGCAACAACCCTGCTCCACCCTAACTCTTCCTCCGTAATAGTCCAGGGTGGTGTGCTGGATGTGACACACCGTGTGTCACTTCCTGTTATCTGTACTAGTACTCCGTACAGTACGGGTGTCACAGGTTCAGGGTTTCCGGCATAAAGCCGAGACTATCTTATGTTTACTTACTCTTATGCAAACACCGAAAGTGAAAGCATTCTGACTGTAACCCGATATATACCCGTAGCTATATATCTCACAGAGGGGAAAATCGATAAATTTCCAAAATTTTATCGATTTTTGACAAATTGTCATACTTGAAATTAAAATTTTGCGCCTGCGGCGGGCAATTTTGGGTTCGGGCCGAGACGGGCCGAAATGTGGCCGAAGTAAATTCCCAATGCGGGCCGAGTCACCTCCGCGGAAGATATCTACCCTGCTTGTCGTACTCCACACTCGAGCTGATGATCGACCCCATGTCGCCCGCCGCAGACTGGATGGATTCGTCACACACCAGCTTCCCAGCTGACGGTAAGCGGGTTCTTCTTGAGTTCTGCTGGAATTGTCACACCGCTTACTTTTGTGACTCTTCCCGTAGTTACTTTTATGACTGTCATCCGAACCAGAACCCTAACTGTTTAAGTGTTTATGCCCGTTATATCGGGTTAACTTATCAACTTTATTACATTCTGAGAAAACTACCGTTGAGTGAATATATCCCGGGTCTTAGGGGCACATCCAACAGGTTTGGACCCACGCACTCCTTTTTAGACACCGCGAAGTTTGGCCATGTCTGGCTAAACAACGACGATTGAGATGGAGTGAGGGGCTCCTCTAGAGGCGCAGCGGAGCGGTATGGCCTAATTACATGTCGGGTTGATTGGATTTGCGGGGAGCTCGTGCACGTGGCCGCTTACTTTTCCTTGCTACGCGTTGGTGGACGTTGGAATTTTTTGGTCGGATCCAACACCACGTTCCTTGGCCGCGTTATTTTTAATCCACATGCACGTTTGGAGAACTTTGTACGCCGCAGCTTTCCCTTGACTCCTCGACGACCCCCTTTCGACTCTTGGCCGCCCCTCCTTCCGCATCTCGCCCCACTTTCCCTCACTTCATCTCTGCAGTCTTTTACACCATGGTTGCGACTAGATTGACCTCGAGTATGGCGTCTCGCCGACGCTGCTTAGCTACTATTTTCGACTCCGCTGCTGTCCGTAATTCCGTGACGCCGGCTACGCCACCTCTTGGAGGTGTTCCGGCTGCTAATTCCGCTCAAGCTGTTTTCCTGGCAGCGGTTCGCGCGTTGACCCGCGAGCGCTTTGACGAAAGCGTCGCGAAGCACGTAATCCGGAAGTGTTTCCGTGAGAAACATGACCGTTTCACGGGCACGGAATCCAACGCACAGGTGCTTCTCTCCAAGCTGGTGCCTGCCATCCAGGAGGCGTTCGAGGCACAAGACGTTTTATTTGCGCCGCTTTTCGACTTGGAGGACTCCACGTTGGCCGTCCGCTCCGAGGCCAACAAGTTGCTATTTTCAACTCTCGAGCGCATCGTATGTCCCGCCTCTCCGGCGGGTGACTGGCTCGGGGCGTCTGCGACACTGCACCCACTGGACGGCAAGCGGGTCCTTCTGGAGCTCGCACGACGCCTGCTGGACTCCGGTGCGCCCTTCCAGGGTACATCGGACCTCCTTGCGGTCCGCTTCGAGGCCTACCATGACCCGTCCGGGTCCGTCGCGGATTTCAACGCGGCCTTGCGGTCCGCCAGGAGGCGCAACACCCTCGACGATGACGAGGTGAAGGAGCTGTTCCTCGCAGCGCTGGATCTTGGATTCTACGCGCCGGTGGTGTCGAGGCTCTTCACGCACCAGCAGCGGGCGGCCGTGGACCTCCTTACCATGCAGCAATGGGTACTCGAGTGTTACGCCAGGCACGTCACAGCCGGTACGCACACTGCCACGTGTACCCTGTCCGCGGCGGCCGTGACCCCAGACGGTGACGCATCGCAGCTATCTGACCTCACTTCCATCATTCTGGACGTGAAGAGGCAGCTCAAGCTCTTGACGGACAACGGGACAAGGTGGGTAAACGATATTGGACACGAAGTGGGAACTGATTCCGCGCAATCGAGAGGTCAGACAGGTCGTCATCGTCATTTCGCCGGAAATTTCCGGCGAAACCACATTGACAGACACACTCAATCTCCCCCAGTTCCGCCTGTTGCAGAAATTTACCACGGGCCAGGGGGTTAACGATCTCCTTCAGGGTTTGAAGGCCTCTCATATAAAGTTCCCCTCGCGCCCAGCTCCATCTTACCATTCCCTCCGGAGCTGGTACTGGAGGTGCAGATTGCAGAAGACGGTGAGGCTCCTCAAAACCAATCTCCTTAAAACAGTCAGACACGGATCTTGCTGGAGCTTGCCGCAACAGTTCAAGCAGCTCCTCCGCGTGGGCGATGGAGAATCGACCTGGGGAAGTGCAAGGCATAGTTATGTGAAAGCTTATGACGGTGTATAGACAGCATGCACGGAATGCCAGTTGAGAAGAAAGAGCGCATGTTGCCTGCTGGGGTTGTGATGTGTAAAGGGCGCATGTTGACAGGATGCGGGCAGCTGGCATGCTGCCAGGATGCATGCTGGCATGCTGCACGTTGTGAACATGACATGTGCTGGCTAAGGAATACGTAGGGGGGGAGGAATAGGCACCAGCAGGCGAAGGCCGCTGGCGGGCGTTCGGGATGCTATCCTCGGACGCCGCGCGCTTCCGTTTGCCAGATGGCGGAGGGGCGCTTTCCGCTGCCGCGCCCTGTTGAACTGCGGAGGGTGGGGGGGTGTGAGATAGAGGTTTGCGTCGGTTCAAGATATCAGACAGTCGGTGAACCAATATAGATAAACTCGCATAAGAAATAAACCCTAAGCTAGATATACCCGGAACGGTCACGGAGTCGGAACGGTCTCAAGTCTAGCTACCTGTGACACTCGGTGTGTCACAACACAGGCTTACGGATCAGTCACGGTCCAGTGTTGGCTACCTAGGAATCTGTCACAGGGGCCTGCACCGGGACTCCCGGTCAGGGCTGCCTATACAGATTTCAGCACACCACCCCAGCACTGTTGTGGGTGGTGACTGACAGGTAAGTCAGAGAAGTTAAGATAAGTTAGGGCAGAAGCTAGGGTGACAAGTCCTAACTGCTAATCCAACTGTGCTATTCTGATACACAAATTGGAACCCTCTGGCCGGCACAAGAGCAGAAACATGCAGGCACTCAGGTCCTGCTAAACTACTGAAAAGCACCGTGTCAGCAAGTCAACTTGAAGAATTCAAAGGTGTCAAAGCAGAAACATAAACCAAACTGAAGACCATGTTGAGGTCAAAGTACATCTCAGCACACCACCAGAGTGGTGTACTGCCAGAGCCAGAAGGAAAGCTACTCGGGGTCAAAGTTCAGAGGGGCACCGTCACCGCAATGTCCACGGTAGTAGCTTGCAGCACTGCTCTCTAGTGGGTCAGGCGGTCAGTGAACCACCGTCGCAGCAGGCAGCACCCAGGGAGTGCAGTACTGCATCCAGAGTGACGGGGTCCAGCTCGGATATACCAGGGTAGATGCATAAATCCCCCCTGCACAGCACAGGCTGCGGTGCAGCCCGACCCGATACCTGCACAGAGTCGATGTCATTGGCCGCCGTGTAGGCGGCAGCTCCCACTCCCATGATCGAGATCAAAAGAAAGAGAGAGACGAAGTAATGAAACCCCCACGGACCCGCGTGCGCGGGGAAGCCCCATGGCGGCTTGCCACAACCGTAGGTGCGGGATGCACCACCAGACTGAGGCACGTGGGTCGCGGACTCCGACGCATGATTTGCCGAAATGGCCGGAGTCCGCGGCTTCACGATGAAGCTGCCGTCGGCGAGGTCCTCGTAGTCGTCCGTGTCGTAACCCGTGAGATCAACCTGCCCGATGGCGGCGTGGTTCACGGTCTGAACGAACCCAGCGAACTCCCCGTCCGCCTCCGCTGTGGTGGTCACCCGCGCCGATTGCAGTGGCGCGGGTTTCACATCCTTTCCAACACGCTATTCGATGAAAACGACATTATGGAATGTCATTTTTCAATTGAATTATAGATAGCTAAATAATTCCAAGGCGTACGAAAATAACCTATTTTCCGACGAGACGTGAGACGCACGTATAAACGCGGGTGCCGATGAGGCTAATAGATACGTACGCATGAGTGCTTAAATGATTTCACTTAAATAAATTACCAAGCACATGCAAGCATTCAATGTGGTAAACACGATACAAAATATGATGCGGTGACTAATTTCATTTTGTACATGTGTCTTATTAATGTTCAGGACTAGTCGTTAGCACTGCGACCACAATCTACGCGGTATCTGCTCGGATACGTACGTATATGCGTGCTTATGATAAATTCACAAGCACATGCAATGCAATCAATGTGGTAAACACGATACAAAATATGATGCGGTGACTAATTTCATTTTGTACATGTGTTTTATTAATGTTCAGGGCTAGTCGTTAGCACTGCGACCACAATCTACGCGGTATCTGCGTTCATTCCAGGTTCAAGACAGGCATTTGGCACGGCGTGCACTATCTACTCCGCTGGCGCGTCTTCTGCAGGTTCGGGGGGATCGTTGTCTCCTGGTGCGCCTTCTCCTGCCTCTCCTTCTCCCTGTTCTCCTTCATCTTTAGGGGCTGCACCTTCTTCACGGTCTTCATCCATCATATCGTCGAGGTCCGCAGCGCACTCGGCGATTTCTCTCGCTCGTTTCCCACACCTGTATTCTCCCACTTGTAGAATGTCGCAATTACTGTGTTGCGCCTTTTCCGTATCTCATAAAACGTAGCGCTGCTGTCCCACTTTGGAACGTATTCTTCTGCGTCTTCTCCTTGCTTATCTCCCATATTGATCTCCTGTGTCAACGCGTTTCCACTAAGAATTTGGAGCGTGAGAAGCAGTTGGAGTTTTTCGTGCTATTTTTTGGCAGTCTTTTATGTCTGTTTGTTGAGCGCGTCTGTCACGGTTCGCTATGCGAACAGTATGTGTGACGCTGCTGTTATTGAACGGTAACAGCCAAACGTAATATTCTGGTGGGTTATGAGTGCAGCAGTCTGGTGACCAGAAGTGCTTGCTTGAGCCCAATGCTCCTCATATACTTCCAGTGCCCTCACGCATCTCATGCGTTACCACCATCGGGCTGTGAACCCGAGAGCGCTGGGTGAACTTCCCGCATCGTCTGGTCGATATAGCCTTTGATGCTCGCATGCTGTTCAGTGCATGCTCGAAGCGAAAAAGCGTCTTATCAGGACCCTTCGGTACTTCAAGAACTTGTCTTGCTTCGCCATCTCGATGCCATATACTTGGCCTCTCGATGACAGATATCACTCACCTTAGGTGGATGACAGACATTATGACTGTATATGTCATAGTCGACCGTACTGACAATACTCGACGACTGTATGTCATTATGACATATGACATGACATGACATGGTATGACATGTATGCCATGTATGACACATATGTCATCGGTCATATTCCTGACAGATCTCTTCTCTTAGAAGTGTTGTGACCTCACAATATATGGTGCATACCTTTGTATATGTCTTTGATGTCCTTGTTGTTGAACTGGCCAGTCTTCTTACACCGATGAGGCGTCCCTCAAGGTGTTTTAGGATATCGGGGGGAACTGAGTCCACTTTAAACCCTCACCTTAGGCATATAGCCTTACAGTTCTTAGGATGTAGCCCCCCGATTGCTTTGCGTTTCGTATTTCAGAGTGACGCGCGTTTCGTATTTCAGAGTGACGCTCAGGGTATCTTCCGAGGTTTACGTTACGGAGAGATATTGCGCTTGCCGATCGATGATTCGAGCCCTATATTAATGGATTCATGCAGCACCACACCGCTATCCGGTCCGAGCTCAGGCCAGGTATAAATCCTGACGATGTGTGGGGTGTGGGGTTCGCCTTGGACCTCCTCACCCTTCGCATGTGCCCGGTGTACTATAATAAGAATCTTCTACAGGCAGGGTAGAAGTCTTACCGTGGCGGGCCGGCCCGGGGCCGCAGTAGCTCGCTCCGGGCCGAAAGCGGGCCGAAGAGGCTTTCGCCCCCGGGCCGCACAAAAATATGAGCCGGCCAAACTTCGGTCAAAAATATAGGCATTTAATGCCACTTTTTATCAAACCCCCATACTTAATTTCAAAATTTCGCGCCTGCGGCGGGCATTTTTCTTCCTTGACCGTTTTGGCCGAAAGCGGGCCAGCGGATATATAGTTTACGGGCCGTAAAAGATTTTGGAAGACTTCTACCCTGTCTACAGGAATGGAGTTCGAAACCGGCCGAAGGCAGAGAGAAACGGGCTCTTGGCATCCAACAGTATACGTTGGCCGTTAAGGATGGGGTCACCAGCAGCAGACAGAGGAGAAGAAGCTGCTTAAGGAGAAGAAAAAGAAGGATGGGGTCTCCGCATATGCGGCCTCACTCCTCTCTGGGGAGTCGCCTTCTGCCGCCATTATGGCCCGTGCGGGTATCCCAGGCTCGTATTGTGGGTGGCCGCAGGCGTGACGAGCCCAGACACCCGCCGCCGCCTCGGGATGCTCCGCCGCAGGCGTCCGGGCAGGGTGCTCACCGGTCTGGGGGCGACAGGGGTGTAGCTCCCCGCGCCAGACAGGGCCGCGGCGGGAAGAATCGACAACAGAACATGAAGGGGTACAGGAAGGGCTCTCACCCTTCCCCGCATGCCCCTCCACAGCGGGCTCGGAGGCCACAGCAGTCTGCACCCGGTGGCTCGCCGACTGCCTTGCGGGTGACCCGTGATGCACAGGGCCGCCACACGGTCCAGTGTTGGGACTGCGGCGGCCCTCACTTCCGCCGTGATTGCCCTGGAGGGGTACAGAGTGCGCACATGGCGGGATTTCACCCCGAGGGCACACCGATTGCGGACATCCTGGCAGAGCTGGATGAGGCTTTCCTCGATCCGGAGGAGGAGGTGTATGAGTCATGCCTCTACACCTACTCATTGGAGCTCGGGGAGGCACCGCTTGATGACCTTCCCGCGGCCCAGGCGGCTGCCGTGGTGCCGCACTCTGCCGTTGACAGTGGGGAGCCTTGGACTGAGTCAGAGTGGGCTATTTGGGATTCATGTGGCCGCTCGGTCGGAGGAGCAGTACTACGACGCTGTCAACCGCTTCAACTCGTACCAAGACCCTGACGATGGGGACTGCCCCGACGGTGAGGACACGCCTGCTCAGCTCCACATTGCTGTGCACTAGCCTCCGGACACGGCCATGTCACTGCAGCACTTCAGTGTTGAGCCGCAGCAGCCAGCTGTGCCGGCAGCCGACGTGCAGGTCACAACTACCAACACCGAATTCCCTGGAGCTGTACAGCTGGTGAGCACGGCACCGCCATCCCGGCCCAGGGGTCCGGGTGGCCCGGGCCGCAGGCCCTATGGGGCTGGTCACTTCCTCTACATGAGTTTGCTGTGCATCATTGCATTCTCTGGCACGGCGGATGCGGTGCAGTCTGGTGGTGCCTCCGGTGCTGTGCTGGAGATGCACCCACGGGCTCTGGCACTTTGGCATGCTGTCACCTGGGGTCTGGCTACAGTATCTCAACTTGTCTTCCTGCCGTTGGTGCCAGGACTCCCGTACGCACCTGGAGGCGCCTTGTGAACCGGCAGTCTCCGGCGGGCAGGTCCCGGCCTCCAACAACCCGGCCTCCGGAGGGTGAGTCCCGTTGGCTACTGCCCAAATTCAAAGTCCTACCATAAGGACCTACGTGCAGATGTGTTTTCCTCGCATAAACATCACGTAATTGGTTCAACGTGCGATCACCCATCCTATTTATGAGTCAAATGAATATTTCAAGTTGTGGGTGCATGCAAAGGGTGACCTTTGGAGTGCTTAAATTGCGCACGCTTTGGTGGTGTTTTTTTTTTTTTTTTCAGCAAAAAAAGCTAGGTCCTACCATAAGGACCTACATTTAAGCCCGGCTATCCGCTTCACAATAGGTCCTACGAAATTTTCGAGACTCCTATCGTCAAGTTCTCGAGCTGCTCTTTCCGTAGTGTCTTGTCAAAAATTCCATCCGAGTTCATCTTGGCCCTCAAAATAGTGGTTGAAGCAGCATTGGCTGTCAAAGCTGGAAAAGGCACTAAATCGCCCAAAATAATAATGCCCTTCGTCCGGCTCAACGATGAATACACGCCAAAATATCGCACATTCTGCCTCTGTAGATGGCTCGAAAATTCAATTATTGTGTCTATATGGCGACAATAGCGAGGTAATAGGGTGTAAGCGGCATGTGCGCATTCAATATAGCATCCCCGACTTCAGACCAAAGCCAAAATTGACTCTTAAATTTTATGACATTTGTCTAAAAATGATGGGACAGGTTGATTGGGGTGCAGCTAGATGTCCGCTATGAGGTTATCGACTTGTGCTCTATTCTAAACATGATTGTATATAATGCTACGGTGCTACTGGATCATTGGACGCATGCTCAGCCTCCATAGTCTGTCGGCAAAAAATTATGAAAGATGTGCTATTTTTTTAAAGAGATTTTTGGCTTTAGAAAAGTTCTCGACGATTTTTTACGCTACCCGTGCCTAATACGGGTAGTGTAGCATCCCGTTTGGGTTAAAACTCGGCAAGTGGGAAAGAGGGGACTGAGTTCAGGTCCTAAATATGCCATAAACCGGAGGGTAGCCATTCACGATACCAATAGGACACCTTAAAAAATTATTGAAAAAGGGGTCCTTATGGTAGGACCTACAGCGTTCTAGGTCCTACCGTAAGGACCATCGGGTAGTAGCCACCGAGCCTTCCGACACTCCTCACCAGCCTGGGCTGCTATCCTGGTTATCTGTAGCCTGTCCTTATGTACCTCGGCACTATTGTTTGGGTACTCTCTGGGTCTGCGGCAGTCGGTCAGTCAGGCAGTCAGTCAGCTTACCCCGCCAGCAGGGGGGTCCGTCGGCCGTTCTGCTGGTCAGCTTTTCTCAGCTGATGGACTGGCTACCGGTGACGATACCGGCTTATGTCTGGTCTCTGGTTATGCTGTTGGTACTTATGCTTCGGTGGAGCTTGGTATACTGTCTGGTCAGCTTGGGTCAGTTACGGTGGTCTACCCTTTGGTACCCGCTGGTTATACTGGTATTCTGGTTTATGGCAGTGCGGAGTCAGTTCCTTTGTATGTACCCGACGAGGAGTGGGCTGCTTCTGGATTCAGTCCTCTGGCCAGTACTGTCCCGGCGCCCGTCCAGGTTGACAGGGGCATTGTGTGTGACTCTGGAGCCACATGTGTGATGTGCGGGGACCTGTCGGCCTGCACCGACGTGGACTACTCCCGTACGGTGGCCTTCACTATGGTCACGGCTGGGGCTCACAGGACAGATGCTACTGTGACATTCCATCTGTATGGGGTCTGTATCCAGGACGGAGCCATCGACCACTTCGTTCTCCCAAACTCACACTATAAAGCAGGCTGCCGTACTCTCATGTCTTCTCGGGTTATGATATCCCTCGGCTTCGGATCACCTGACCTTGTGTCCCTCACGCACACCCACCTGCCTACTGGCCGTGTCTATCGGATCATTGACTCTGGCACAGACTATATGTGGGCGGAGGTCCCTGAGGGGGCCGCCAGTGCACTCACCCAGACTGTCTCACGTGTCCGCACTGGTGAGATCTGTGACTGGATGTGGGCCCGCTCAGAGTATGCCAAGTGGGCTTTCCTGAAGGGCTCGCCCGCTGCACTGGCCAAGACCGGGGAACACAACTTTGACATCTCTCTCTTCGGAGATGACCTCCCCGCCGGCGTGGGTAACAACCAGACCTGTCCAACCAGGTATTCACTCTCTGATTCTTGCTGGGGCCACCTCTGGGCCGGTGCCTATATATATGGCAACCCGCCCTTTGACAGACTCACCTGTGAGCGGATGCTCAAGAAGGCCAACCGAGACTTTGCAACCGACCCCGAGCACACGGTATTCCTCTTCCTGATTCCCCAGTCACACCTCAGTACCTTCAGGCAGCACCTTATTCACTGGGAGGTACTACATGCATGTGTACTGTATCCGGCTGGCACAGAGGGCATATTCAGCTACCGCCGTGAGCACACCTATATATGCTGGACGGCCCCTTCAGTTGGCTGGCTCGGAGGGCGGGGGGGGCCGTGTCTTTATTGCTGGTACCCCGTTCCCGGTGGCTATCATCTACCGTGATCGGTACACGTCCACGAGATTCACCCCTGAGAGGTGGTGCCATACCGCATATGCTCATGCTCGTGGTCTCAGGCTGGCTCAGCTCATGGACCTTGGTGTTGAGATTGCCCGACCTGGTACCACTGTTACCCGGGAGCAGCTTCTGGCTCACAGGACCTGTGCTGAGGCCTGTGCTGTGTGTGCCCGTATGCTGGCAGTGCAGCCAAGTCCGAAACACCCTCCGGCTGACAGATACAAGGCTCAGAAGCCTGGATCTATGTGGGCGGCTGATGCTACAGGCCCGATCACGCCTATTGGCTATGACGGGTCGAGGTACCGCTGGACCTTTGTGGAGTTCACTGTGAGATTTACATTCTGCTACTTCTCTGCTGAGAAGTCGGCATACAGCTTCGTTCTGGCTCAGTTCCTGGCAGATGTTGTTCATCATGGCTTTGCCTGCACTGGTCTGGTCCTCCGCACTGATTGTGCCCCGGAGCTGTGTGACCCTACAGCGCAGGCTTTGTACAAACACCATGGCATCAAACACCTGCAGTCATCGCCCACCCTGCACTGGCAGAACTTCATGGCTGAATATGTGATCGGTAAGATCTTGTCGGTCTCCCGTGCACTTCTGGAGACAGCCGGTATGGACCTTACCTACTGGCCCCTTGCGGACAGTCATGGCTGCCTATTGTGGGATATCTTGCCTCATGGGCGGGACGCCGTGGTGCCATTCTATCACCTTATGGGCTATCACTTTACCTACTCCCGTATCGAGATATTCGGCACCCTGTGCACTGTGGTCATGGATGCTCAGCAGATGCGGGCCCGGTGTCGGGGGGTCTCCAAGAAGCGGACCCCCCGGGCCTGGCAGGGGCGGTTTGTGGGCATCAGCCTTAGGTCCTCGGCCTACAAGGTGCTGGACCTGGAGAGGAACAAAGTTGTTTCCGAGGGCCGACCGGACTTCATCAGAAACTATTCAGAGTTCGGGCAGGTGATGTCATCGTTCCCTGCCCCCGCTCCCGACGGGCAGCACTCCGCGCCTATGCCGAGTGACAGGCCGGAGCCGTGGAGGGACTACACCACTGACATGATGGTGTCGGTCCATTCCGTGGCTGCCTATTGTGACACCCGGGACGGTGAGACCTATGCCACCGTGCGGTTGCTTGACACTGGCTCTGCCGACACCTTCTGGACCATAGCCCAGCAGTATGTCATGGCTGACCCTGCAGGCACTGCTTGGTTTGATTTGGTCCACTGGCTGGACCGCCGCAGGGTCATTGACTGTGTCAACCAATACTACCCGCTCTGGACTCTGGCTAAGGCTCAGGAGGCCCGCGGTGATCCGCTGTATCCGGCGATCATTGTCTCGACAGACATGAGGCGGTCCAGGTCCTATGGGGTGCTCTTCCGGCCTATGACCTACGGTGATGTGGCTGCCCCACGTGCCCATACCATGGACCTCCGTGCCAGTCTAGTGGTGTTCCCTGATACCCACAGTGCTTGCCATCTTCCCTTCTCCGACCACCCGGAGCAGGACCAGTGGCTCCTTCCGCACTATGTGGTCCCACCAGAGGATACGGTCGGTACACTGCCTGCCAGTGGCACCCTCAGCTTCTGTCATATTTCTACTGACCTCGCCGAGCGCCTATACCATACTGCGGCCCCTGATCTGCCACTGCCGGGTGGGTACCGCCAGGCACTGTCTATGCCTGATGGGGATCCGTGGGAGGAGGCTATTACCGGTGGGGAGGTGCAGCCTCTGATTGACCAGGGTAAGATAGAGCCAGTGGAGGAGCTCCCGGACGGTGAGATTGCCACCAGCACCATCTTTGTGCTGAACAAACCCTGGAAGCCACGGGATGGCCTGCCGCCCGTCCAAATTCATAAAGCTCGGATGGCCGTGGCGGCCACGTGGCACTGGGGCTACACCCAGGCTGAGACTGCATGCACGGTAGCAGACCTGCCCACCTTCCGCCTTCTCTTCATCCTGTCTATTATCTTTGCTGGTATGGGGGTTATGGTCTATCACTTTGACGTCAGTCAGGCCTTTGTTCATGCCCGTCTGGAGGTTCCTATATATGTGCGGTTCCCCTCTGGATATATAGTATAAGGGCAGATATGGCTATGCCAAGCTGCTCTATGCTCTCTACGGGCTACGGACGGCTGGTGCTTCCTGGCAGAAGCTGGCCAACAAATTCATGAAGTCCTTCACCTATCAGGGAATGCACTTCACCCAGTCCACATATGACCCGTGCCTCTACTATATTGTGACCTCTGTGTTCGTAGCCTTCGTGGCTGTCTACGTGGATGACTTCGGGCTGACATGTGATGATGCATTCCACCAGGCTTTCTGGGCAGCTTTCCAGGCGGCATTCAAGAGCAAGAATCTTGGCCGTATGACAGCCGTCCTGCAGCTTGCGGTTGACTTTGATCGGTGGGGCATTGCACTGTCCCAAACCAGGCAGATCAAGGAGCTCACTCAGCCAAGCAGCTCAAGGGCATGTCCAAGTTCAAGCTTCCAGCCAAATTTTTTGACAATCCGATGGATGTGAACCTCGTTATCCAGAAGCCGGAGCACCCTGATCTCACCCTTGTCACCCCGTACCTCTCACTGCTCGGGTCCCTGTTGTGGATGGCACGTTGCACCAGGCCAGACGTGTACTACTCAGTCATATATCTGGCACAGTTCTCCTCGTGCCCCTCAGCTCAGGCCTGGGAGGCACTTCAGAGGGTGGCTCAGTATCTTTACTTCACACGGCACTACCGTATCCGTTATGCTTACCCCAGTGCACCGCTTTCTGTGCTCACAATACAGGTGTATTCGGATGCTGACCATGCTCGTGACAAGCTCAACGGGTGCCTCTCCTACTCGGGAGGCATTGTGTTCCTCAACGGCATGGTGCTTCATTGGGTGTGTGCCCGCCAGACCGATGCTGAGATGTCCTCCACTGGATCTGAGTATGTGGCTGCCTCTGTGGTTGGACAGCGGGCCATGTCTGCTATCCATATGATTGTGGAGATGTTCGGGTTTATCAGAATCACGCAGCAGGAGCCGGGTGTGTCTGCTCTGGCTCTGTCTACGGCCTTCCCTGCAGCTGACACTTCTTGGATGCAGAGTGCGGCCACGTTCTTCGAGAATCATGCTATGGGTTATGGTCAGATGGGCCCCGCCTCCCCCCTACACTATCAGGAGGCTGAGCGTGTTCCTGACAGCAGCCTGTATGCCCTGCTTCATGCGGTGCCGGTGCCATTTGACGGCACTGGCTATGAGGACGGTCCGCGGGAGTACCACTCTCAGCGGTCTGGTATGTATGGTACCTCTGGACCCTTCATTCCCAGGCTGGAGCTCCCGGTGGCTGTCATGATTGACAACCAGGCGGCCTCCTCCATCCTGAGGAATGTCATGCTATCCACCAAGATTAAGCACGTGTTGATCCGTTTTCACTGCTTTCGGGGGTGGGTGTGTGCTGGGTACCTAGTGCCTGTTTACATCAATACTTTACTCAACCTGGCTGATATCTTCACCAAGCCTCTTCCTGGCCTCAAGGACAAGGTGCGGGTGATCATCAGCATGACCGAGTCCTTCTTGGACGTGATCCGCCCGCGCCCCAGTGGTGCGGGTGACTCCTAGGTTCTCTGGTCCTCTGTCCGGCTGAGCTGCAGGCCTATGAGCCGGCAGCGGTCGGGCAAGGGGTCTTTCTGGTCTGACTGGATTGATGCCCTTTGACGTGGTGCCCTTCTGGACTGGACTTTGTGTTCGTGGACAGACTGGTACCTATGACCTGCCCTATGAGACCTTAGACACCGACAGCTCTACTCTGACCTTAAGCACATCTGACTGGATTCTGGCCTTTGACTACATCCTGTACTTCTTTGACATCTTCTATGACCTCGAGTACTGGTTGACCGTCGAGCTGAGCAGCATCGGATGAGAGTATCTATCGGGGAGCGAGATCTGGCGGAGACCAGTTACTATTTTCATATCCTTGTGGCAGTCCACCTAGTTGGCATGCATATACTAGTACTTTAGCATTCGGTTTAGAGGGTTAGCCGGAAGCGGGGATGGCGGCAGGTCGGCCCTTTGGTTGATGTTGTTATGATCCGTGGACGGGGACCTCTTAGTTTGCATTAGCTACCTGTTTCACATTCTTGTGCCACCTCAGCCGAGGTGGTGTGCTGAGATTCAGTAGTTCAGTACCACGTATGACGTATGACGTATGACAGTGACCGTACAGTGACTTCCTACCTGTACTCAGTAGTTCGACTTCGGTAGCTTAGACTGTGACACACGATATGATTGCCTAGTGACGGCCTCAGAGCTTAGATAGCCTGAGAGTCGTGTATTCATTTCTATCTTTTGAGATACCCGATTGCCTCGCTCAAACCCTACGGCGTTCAGCGTTTTCACTGTGTCACTAGGACATTCTAGTATATATAAGTCCCAGTGTATACTGTGATGTATACACCTTTCACAACTCTGTAAGATATCTCACTTGCACACATGAAATCGAAATTGATATTTTTCATGGTGTTTCTGTGAAGATATGTGCATGGTCATTATTTGAGGTTTTACTGATTGAAACCCATGACCTAAATATATAGATTTATCAATAGTGACTTGCACACACCAATGATAATTTGTCAGATGATTTATTACTTACTTAGGACTGTCAACTCCTTAGATAACCTTCAGCTAGTAGCTTCAGGCGAAACTTACTCCTCGGTTCGGTCGCCTGTCCTTGGCTGTTGATCTACAGCCAAGGACTAAAAATCTACCTACCCACGAATGGGTCTCCTGGAGGTCTGCTTTTTATCTTTGGGTTTATGACAGTACTATGGATGGTAGTGCCATCCAGATGCTAAGTAATCAGAGCAACGCTCATAATAATCTCTATCAGCTATTTGTCAGATATCAAAGTGGATTCTGAATATACTGATTGAGACATGCACCGAAGTGTGATCAATTTTCTGATTCAACTGTCAAAATGCATAAGTAGATGATGGTGTTGCTCCAGCGATATATGAGAGTGCATGGACAGTGCTCAACAGTGACCAGCTGTTTTCATGAGCACTGTATATTGCCTTCGGGTCTGGAGATATCTCCATCCAGCCCTACAGCATGTGGTTTGATCCTGCTCCCATATCTATCACCATCACTGACATTCCACACGCACATGTGTTTGTGGAATGGTATCTATGCATTATGCATGAGATATTGATATTATACATTGATCATGTACACTTGCTGACTTAGTGTAATGTCAGTATATCTACAACATGTATTAACATAAATATCAGTGCAAGTACTGTTACATATAGTTTCATAGTGATGTGCATCTGATGGGATGGTATACACAGTAACTATATATTGTATATGTACTTACTGATTGAGTACACTGAAGTAAATTGATATAAGTTAATCATACGGGTTTGTCTGTATACCAATGGACAGCATATCACCCGTATGATGTATATCGATATATATTAGTATACTGCTGTAATCCTGTACATCTCACCATAATTAATGATGAGTTAAATGATAAATTTTCACAAGTAGCTCCGATGAGTATCCAACTTGATTAACAGGAGAACGGATGTCCAATCCCAAATCCTTCGTCATGGAACAACTGTACTAATTCCTGTCTTAACAATCAAGACTGGCATCTTATACTACTTGGGTTTTCAATATAGCACTGGACTTGCAAGTTCTAGCAATATGTCACAGTAAATAAGTATGTATGACAGTATGCACAGCCGCTATCGTGATCAGGCTGTATGCGTGCATGTCAAGCAATAATGCATGGATGTATGTATACCAAGCACAGTAGTAGCAAAGTATTTATGCATGTATGCATGTATACTGGATTTATACATGTGCATCTCTAGCTTGATCACATGTATATCTCGTGCACACAATCACAGTATGCCATGTGATAGTGATCTGTGATAATAATGATAAGTATGATAACAATGACCATTCATTCACAATCACAGCATTTATGTGTATGACGAGAACGATATCGCACACACGATCTCTGCACAGCATGTGTGTGTACTGTTGGGCCTTATTTTATCATGCGTCGACCTGTCGCTGTATGCGCCCACTTGGTGCGATATTGTACGAACATCGAGATTTTACACACTATGTATGCGCGTGATACGAATTGTGTATGTCGCAGTCAATCTGCATACTGACGCATGCGTCGCACTGTACAAACTATGATCATCGCACATCTGCGTCGCACGGTATGAATTATGATCATCGCACATCTGCGTCGCACAGTACGAATTATTCTTCGCACATCTGCGTCGCACAGTACGAATTATGATCATCGCACATCTGCGTCGCACGGTATGAAATTATGATCATCGCACATCTGCGTCGCACGTACGAATTATTCTTCGCACATCTGCGTCGCACAGTACGAATTATGATCATCGCACATCTTTATGTATACTGTACGGGTCGCGCGGTACACTTGCGAATGTCGATGTCGCTGATGATGAGATTATGTGCATCTCTGTCGCAGTTGATGAGATTATGTGCACTGGCGCTCATTTTTCATATGCGCGCTTAATTTTCGCACATCGTACCATACCCTGCGATTGTTCACAGCATATATATATATATATATATATCGTGCGCACACCTCGTCGCAGTATATGCTGAATGCGATTTACGTCGCGCCGATAATTTTATGCACAACTCCGCTGATCGCTGACGATGTATTTAAGCGAAAGCTGTCGTGTATGTGCAGATATTCGACGGTATGTGTGCGAACTCAGTCGCGCTGTATACAAAATCAATATATGTATATGTATCAATTCTGCTGCACTTGAGTTCTGGTTCTTCGCCTGAGCGGAAAAGAATACCAATGTCACGGTTCGCTATGCGAACAGTATGTGTGACGCTGCTGTTATTGAACGGTAACAGCCAAACGTAATATTCTGGTGGGTTATGAGTGCAGCAGTCTGGTGACCAGAAGTGCTTGCTTGAGCCCAATGCTCCCCATATACTTGGAAGCCCCTCATTTGTGTCGCACTGGTTCTTTTATTTGTCGTGTCGCAAAAGATTCGTTTATATTAACGACGCTTCGCAGCTGTTTCAGAAATATGCTGTTTTTCATTTCGTTTCCCTTAAAGGAACGAAACAGGTTTCCTGAAAAAAAGTGACATCGACAGGCCACACCGCAGGAGCTGTCCCTAAAAAATTATGCCGTTGGGAATTTTCCAAAATTTTCCTGCCCATGTCAGCAGTCCTACCATGATTGTGTCGAGCGCTCGCGCTTTACCGGCCAATCATGACACGATATCATCTCAGCAGTCCTACCCCGGATTCTTTCGACCGATCGTTTGTAACCGACAACGAGAGACACGGGTAACAATTCCATATTTTACCCCGAAGATATGCGGAATGTACAATTGTGAATTTGTCGCAAAACTGCTCTAACAGGTTTACCGATCTCAACATCATCATCAGCAGTCCTACCCCGGATTCTTTCGATCGATCGTTAGTAACCGACAACGAGAGACACGGGTAACAATTCCATATTTTACCCCGAAGATATGCGGAATTTACAATTCTGAATTTGTCGCAAAACTGCTCTAACAAGTTTACCGATCTCAACATCATCATCGGCAGTCCTACTGAACAAGGCTACAATTCAAGCAATTGCAATATCTTTATGGCAGGAAAGATTGACCAGTAAATTAACAGGTTGAGCAACAGCTCCTCCAAATAGTTACTTCAAGTTAGAACAGCCTCCAAATGGGCAGAATTCAAGTCTTATACTTTCAAGGCGCGCAGTTCATATCTCTAATCGATCTGTCCCATGTCGGCTAGCATATCATCATCTGCCACCTATACAATTCCTAATCAGAGAATCTGCATTTGGACAATCCTAATCAAGACAGTTGATTTCATTGCCCCTTGCTGGTCTTTGCCTTCTTTCTACGAGGAGCCACGTCAAGTACTTCTTCGTCATCACTGTCACTGCTTAAGGTGTATTTCAAATGAGATATGTACTCAGCAGTCCACCAGGCAGGATATTTCCTGGGTTGCCTCTTCGTCTCTTCGGACACCCCAGCTGGTTCCTTTGATGGTACTTGAACAGTCTCCACCACAGAGGCTGGGGTATCCTCAGATATGGCCTCAGACTTCTGCTCGGTGATAGGCTGATCCTCTGGCTGAACGGGTGAGGTCGAGGAAGTGCCCTTTGGCACCCAGATAAGTTCACCCTGATCATCCATGATCAACTGCAGTCCCAGTCTCTTCAACTTTCGAGCTTCAGCTTGTTCTTCAGCATCGTCAGCTACCAAGTCATCGAACTCGCTGACGTCATCCTCGGTGTCATCATATTCAGGCGAGGCAGGATCCCATTTCGGACTGGCAGTATCCATGTCATGCTTACTGTCTGTGACACCCGCGTCATCCTTGTCATCCGAATCGAGTAGCTTCTCCTTACTGTCTATGACACCCGCGTCATCAGGGTCATCCGAATCTGGTAGCTTCTCCTTGCTCCAGGTCACAGCGCCTGCACCCGAATCGTCACTGTTCGTAGGCGTCGATTGTACAGCCTTACGCCCCGTGTATGGAATTCCACGATAGTCATCATCGTCACGTTTGACACTCGTCAGATTGTACCCAACGCTGAGCGGTAATGAGAATGGCGCTACTGGCGCCTTCAACTGAGTGGCGTCTTCCAGAAACCAGCCGCCGCCCCTATTACGCTCCCAGCGGCGTAGCGCACCAGAAGGGTGGACGATAATATGCTGCCAGCTATAATCAAGTCCAGGCTTTCGCTCCCCATAGTACGAAGTCAATGGCTCGGGAGTCCCCTTCCGAGCCCATTGCCATCTCACTGCCCCAGTACGCATAAATACAATATGCCAATCGAATGGCTTGGCTGGGCTATTGTTCCCTGGCACACCTACCCCGGATTGTTTCGACTGATCGTTAGTTACCGACGATGAGAGACACGGGTAACAATTCCATATTTTACCCCGAAGATATGCGGAATTTCCAGTTATTTACGCATCTCCTGATTCAAGATCATCTCACCACTCCTATCGGCGGCGCGGCCCGGACAAAAGTGGATATGGTATGATCCTGGTCGGCAACGTTTTCATTTTTCTCCAAGCTCTTATCTTGCGCCTACCTGCTGTCTCAGCGCGCGGCTTGTGTTTTTGTTTGATTAATGATTTTTGCGCGCTACTTTTCTTTAGCGATATTTCATATTGACCATGTTTTCGTGTGCCCGCGTCCCGGCGGGGGGGCGTTCCTGCGATGTTCTCACATGAGCCGCATCCCACCAGCAGCCCATCCTGCGATATAGGGATGATTGGAGGCCGTCGGGCGTCTTTGCATCCCGCCTGACGGTTTGGGTTCAATTTCCAACAAGAATTCTTCCTTCCTGAGCAGCGCTCTGTATTTTTGCAGGTTTATACTGTGCCTTTTCTGAAGCCGCCAGCAACGGCCATAGTGTATAATTCATGCTGTGCCTTTTCTGAAGCCGCCAGCAACGTTCCTGGCGGCATCTTTCCCTCTGGCCCTACTAACCTGAAGGGATGCTTGGAGACCGGCGGGATTCTCCGACGGGTTGGGTTCGATTCCCAACGTCTTTACTAACCAGCGTTTCGTTTTTTGCAGGTTTTGTTTTTTACGCCGAGCATCTTTTTATGCCGCCAGCAGAGTGCTGGCGGCATCCTGTGACTTCCAGCTCTGTTTAGGTTTCGCCGATTATTGATGTTCATAATTTTAGATTTCCCACCCACTGTTCCGCTGCTGTTTTCAAAACGTCTATTTTGTACGTAGACGCCCACCCGAGGTTGAAATGCGGACAGCAGTTGGCTGTCGGTATTGGGTTCGATCCCCAACGTCCTGACTGATTCGCTGTTCGTGTGCTGCAGGAAACGTTTTGATTCTGAAGATTTTGGAACGTGCGTTGTGCTCTAGTTTCCTAGTTTAGATTTTCATATCGCCCTCGGTAGTTGAATCCTTGTATTAGAAACTAGCAGCCTAGTAGTAATAAGTAATTATGCTAATATATTTTAAGAGAGTAATCGGTTTTTCTCTTTGTATCTTTATCCATCTGAAATGCTTGCTTGCTTGCTACTCATGTATGCCTCGTGCTATATGAATGTCCCCAAGTGATCGTATAATACACCTGTGTTTTATGTAATACTCGCGGTACTACTCGTTCAGTAATTTTGTTTTTCAAGTCATAATCGCGGTACTACTTGTTTGTGTTCCCCCTAGCTTAATTTCATTTTCGGAAATTTCTGTGAATTTTCACGACAGAATTGAGCGTGGCGCTCATGTTCACTCGCACGGCATGAGCGCCACGCTCAATTCTGTCGTACGGTATAATTACAGTTTGTCGCACGGTGATGGGACAAATAAAATAACCGGTGCGACAAATTTGAAGTGCTTCCCATATACTTCCAGTGCCCTCACGCATCTCATGCGTTACCACCTTCGGGTTGTGAACCCGAGAGCACTGGGTGAACTTCCCTTATCGGCTGGTCGATATAGCCTTTGATGCTCACATGCTGTTCAGTGCATGCTAGAAGCGAAGACGCGTCTTATCGGGACCCTTCGGCACTTCAAGAACTTGTATTGCTTCGCCATCTCGATGCCATATACTTGGCCTCTCGATGACAGATGTCACTCACCTTAGGTGGATGACATACATTATGACTGTACATGTCATAGTCGACCGTACAGACAATACTCGACGACTGTATGTCATTATGACACATGACATGACATGCCATGGTATGACATGTATGACATGTATAACACATATGTCATCGGTCATATCCCTGACAGCGTCTCAGATGAGAACATGTATTGAGTTCCTCGAGGGTCAGAGCTGTGCTCTTTCACCTCTTCACTCTGCTTGGAATTTCGTGCTTTACTTTGGTAAGCTCAGACACTTGTTAGTGAAACATAAATCAACGCGAAGATCATACCGCAGACAAAGCATACAAGTGTTAACGAACGCATGTTCAAAAGGAAAGGCGCGAGTCCCAGGGCGTACCTAGGCCTCGCCTAACCAGTTTTATTCTCCTGAAGACTACTTAAAGCCTTTGGAAGAATATATTATATCATCCAAATTTTATTTACGAATTTTTAGGGTTTTTGCAGTGCAGCCACCCCGAGGAATTATTAGTATGTAAACAGAGCTTTGGGTACCTTTGTAGAATGGGGGGTGTCACCGATCGGTGGGACCCTTACCACGGCTTCCAAGGTGTCAGAAAGCACGTATAGACTATACTGTTTAAATGAATCACAAAAAAGTGCATTACCCACAATATTGTGTGTACAATAAGTGCATATGCTATGTTCAAGGGTGACAAGTGTATGGTGAAGAGAAAGTAAGGATGGAAAGTTTACACGAGAACATATGAAGGATGGGCCAAATAGTTTCAGCTACTTTAGATATACAAAGTTAACTATGGCAATATTACAAAAGTGAAAGTTCCTCATGCTGCTGCTGTTGTTGTTGCTGCTGGCACTCCTGTCCATGCATGGTCAAGGCTAGCCTTGTTAGCTTAGACTCCCCGGCACCACCTGCGTGCTTCACCCGTGAGGAGGACCTCGCTGCATGCATGACGAAAACGTGCGTTAAAACAGAAAATGTCTTCGTCGTGTATGTGGAACCCACATCTGTGAGAAGCTTGGCACCAGTCACCTCCTGCGATCGTCCCAAGAGGGTTCCCTTGGCGGTCGAAAGCGATCTCTTCGATGCTTTTTAAGTTAGTCATTGTTTCCTCAAGGTCAAACTTATCCTTCATATGGATCTTAGCCCAGAAATCTCATGTGACATAGCTTTGCAACAAGGGGTACCCTTTATAAAAAAGGGATCTGTGCTGCTTGTGCAACAACCCTTTCAGTCTCGAACGCGCTCTCGAGAAAAGGGACACGTGCGACAAGGGTTCGAAGATCTCTGTTCTCAGACGTCGCATTTGGCCTAGACAACCATTGTACGCGGGCGTGAACTCGCCAAAAGGATGCGCAGCAGAAGGATATGCGAGCATATGCTCAGGGTTAGGTCGATAAAAGCCCCACTTGGGCCAAGGAGAGTTCTTAGGCTCTTGATACCTCTGTGACATTCGTGGTGAGGATGAAGGCGAAGAAGACGCGACCGATTGATTTTTTTTTTTCAATCCATGATGCAGTCGTGGCGAAGGAGAGGGCAAACCTGTAACGTGGCCCAAGGGTGTAAGTAAATCTTGATTCGAAGCCTTGATCAGGGCCTCTGGCGAGTTGATTATGGCAGGAGGCTCCCCAAGTCATACATGCTGTCGCAAACGCGTGCATATGATGGTACAAACATTCTCGGAATCGAACGAACTTGACACTCGCGACTGGTCATAAGCATCATTAATATTCACTGGTGCCGGTGACTGTTCGAGCAATTCTCAACACAGCATAAGATCGTAGAGCTACAAAATTTTTAAAATTCTGGTACCCTGATATCGAACGCTGAACTCTTACATGCAAGCCCAGATTCCAACAGAAAAAGTATGAAAACAGCAGTAAAATGTATCCGTCAAAATTGATATTATATCACAAAATACGAATTATTGTGTACAAAAGCTGTGAGCAGAACTGTCTTAGCACTCTAGCACTGGCACGCGAACAGCCACCTAGTACTTGCGAAGGCAAAACAATAATGAGTCCACTAGCCTGACCTCCGGTCAGAGCCTACTTATATCTCAATACTCTGTCACATTTCCCAAAACTGTAACGGGTTCTAGCCCTTAAATCTTCATCTGGCCAATGGAAAGTCATTATTCCATGCCAGCTCTAACAATATTACCGTTCACCGCATTCTGACTGACACGTCAGCGGCAAAGGAGTCACTGCCATCTTCGTCTTATCATTCCCTGGTCATTTGATGGTGACCATATCTTCTCTGACAAGTCTGCATCTCACAGATGGTCATCTTCGCAAAGCCTGTCATGCTGTCACCACTGTCATGCGTGTCACCAGCTGAACAAACCCGGCGCGGTACCATGAGAAGCCGGCGTTTGTTACAGCTGTCGCAAACGCGTGCATATGATGGTACAAACATTCTCGGAATCGAACGAACTTGACACTCGCGACTGGTCATAAGCATCATTAATATTCACTGGTGCCGGTGACTGTTCGAGCAATTCTCAACACAGCATAAGATCGTAGAGCTACAAAATTTTTAAAATTCTGGTACCCTGATATCGAACGCTGAACTCTTACATGCAAGCCCAGATTCCAACATCCCCCATCTGTAGCTGCTGCGTGCAGTAGCACAGACTCAAATGTGGGCTTGTTCAGCATACTGGGTCGTATCACCATCTGCCATGAACTTGCCCAAACTGAAAGTGAACATACCAATGCCTCCACCTTCTCCGCCCTGTAACATTCTGGCTCTGACCAGCGGATTCTTGAACACCAAGACCCACATACACCTGCGGCCAATAGGTCCATGTTCCAGATGCCCAATCACATGCAAGCGTCCTGTCTGACTCAATCGTCTGAAGTATGCAGCCCTGCTCTCGGTCATGTCTGTCAAGTAATAAGATGGAACGTGGACACATGCCACCACACGACTGGCCATTACTGCCAACGGAAACGCGATATCCAGCGCTGCGAACCAAGGCGAAGTCACCACTGCGTCACAGACACCATACTTCTCCTTCCATATACGATAGTTACCTGGCTGAAGTGCGTCATGCGCCTCAGACCAACCCAACTGAGAGTTCCAGTCATTGTTCATGAATCTCAACTGCGGCCATTGCTCCACCATCACCTCACTGATGACCCCAGTGCCTGCCCATGGGTCCCACACGCCATCGACGGACTTCCAGTCCACCTCTGTCGCCAAACGCCTCACCTCAGAGGGCATTGTGATGACCAGTTCAAGCCCCCACTGCAGCGCGCTAGCTTCTCTCACCTGAGCCTTAGTCATGTGTCTCAGCTCTCCTCGTCTTTCAACTTCTTCTTCAGCCAACGCATGCACAAGAGGTGCATCCCTCAGATGCCTTGCCATGGCCTTCTGTTCCCGATATTTCTTGCTCAGCACCGTGCGATGCCCCTCATTCCAATGCCCTGGCATGAAGATCTGCACAGCCTCAGAGAGCTTGTCCTGTCTTCCCCAATCAATCTGATCTGGCATGCCCAAGAACATGTCCTCCTCTTTCAACAGCATCTCCCTTGATGAGATGGCATGCCAAGGCTGAGACTCGTCTCCCTTCACCACCCGACGGGGACCCACGTCTGCTGGCAACAGGCGCATCTCCGTCCGCAGACAGCTTCTCATTCAATTGCTGCTCCTTCATGCCCAGTCTGTCCTCTAGGGCACCAGAGCTCTCATCTTTCTGGGTCTGCACCTCAGCGTTGGCGGCTTGCATCCCCGTGCCTGAGCACCTGGGACATAGCCACTCGCCTTCTGGTACTCCATCCAGTGCTGGGGTCAGACACCACAAGTGGTACCCCCTGTTGCATGCGTCGCACAACAGCATCTCTGCTTCCCCATCAGTCTTCCTGCAAACTTCACATGCTAGGTGCTTGCTGGGAACGGCTGCACTGCAGTCATACTGATCCTTCACCTGTAGGTGACATGGCGCGATGCTCTGCACGGTGCTCTTTTCTCTTAACTTGGTGGCGTCCTCAAGTACCACCACACCATCTCGCTGTATCTTGACCAGCTTCAGAATGGCAGATTTGGTCGCGACTTCCATGCCGCTGCGAGGCTTCTGCCTGATGTAGACGAAATCGCCCACCTTAAACTGGTGTGGACTAGGCTCATAGCCCCCACCTCTTCTCCCTTCATAATGTAATGTATCACGATGCTGTGCGACCTCCAGGCTGCAACCAGCGTGTACCATCAGTCGCCTCACCACCTGTGCTCTCTGGTGGAGGTCCTTGACTCTGGCATCCTTCTCATCTTCGACCTCAGCACCAAAATCTATGCTGGGCGCCCGTTTCAAATCAGGCGGCACTACTGCCTCTTGAGCAAACAACATGGTGAACGGCGCCACCCCCGTGGACTCCTGGCGTGCTGCATTATAGCTCAGCACTAGTGGCCAGAGCTGCTCATCCCACTCATAATCGAGACCCTTCTCCAAGGCAAGCTTCTTAAAGCAGAACTTCATAGTGCGTACCACTCTCTCGGTCAGCCCATTGCCTTCTGGCGAGTCTGGCGAGGTGACTCGCCGGTCAATCAGGCAGTCTCTGCACAGCTGCTTGAACTCGCCTTCAAACTCCTTTCCTCCATCCACCAAGCATTCTGCCGGCGCACCAAACACAACCAGTACATGACTGCGAAATGCCGCTGCGATGGTGCTCGCCTCCTTGTCAGGAATGGGCACGCAGATTATGAACCTGGTATAGTGCTCGGTCATGATGAGCACTCGGTTGTTGCCAGACTTGGTCTCTCTCCTCGAAGGCCATGCCAAATCCAGCGACCAGCGATACATGAACGACACGATCTCAAGGGGGGATAAACATGCCTCCTCTCTCGCATAATGAGTCTTCACACGCTGACAGGTCTCACACTGGGTGACCACAGCCTCCACGTCTTTCTTCAGATCGGCCCACCAATGGCGCTGCCACAAAAGATGCTGTGTACGTCTTATGCCCCAATGTCCAGTTCTGGAGTGGTATTCCTTTACCAACGCGAGACGGTCAGCAGGCTTAGGTATTCTCACCTCCTTGCCCGACATGGTGACCATGTAGATCTCGTCCGTGGCCTCGTCCCATCGATGTCGTGCTGCTCGCCTCCTTACTCGACGAACTTCCTCTTCTGGCAACCTCACTCTACCATTGGACTTCAACCATCTAAGGCACCATGCATCATCGTGTACTTCTCGATGCTTGTCACGGTCTGACTGCTGCTCAGCCACGCTGGCCATCAGGTCCTCGAATCTGGTGGTGCACGCCAACCTGGGGAGCCTCATCTCTGACTCTTTGGCAGGCGGACTCCAGGCAGGCACATCCACGCGCGCTGCTGGGGTTCCGCCCTCCTTCACGAAGTGGTTCTCATGCCTCTGACGATACTGCGCCATGGTGTAGAGCTGCCACTCTTTCTTCTTCTTCTTCTTCTTGGTTCCAGCCTTCTGTCGCTGGGCTCCAATTCCTTCTGCGCCTTTCTGCCCTTGCGAGCACATTATCCGCAGCTTCTCCTCCCAGTCACGATGGGTCATGGTCTTCGCCACCTGCTGGGTGTATGCGTTCGAATTCTCAACCCATTCCGCCAGCAAAGCTTGCCTCTGCTGAAGGTCCGACCTCTCGTGGTCTGCCCAGTTGTTGTCTACAGCGATGGGCTGTCCTGGGGAATTCTCCGCCTCTGGGGATTCCTTGCTGTGAGGGAGCCCCTTCCTGCTTGCTTCTGCGACCGCCATCAGCAGCTCCATTGCCCTGCGATCCATGGCCAGGCCCAGAATGCTTGCCAATTCTATGTCGTTCAGGCCATCGGCCATGCGTAGCTCACTTGCGCTGTAGCCCATGGCTCGCGCCTTCTCTTCGAGGTTCACTTCTCGAGATTCTTCCTCGGCGTCTTCATCGTCCTGGTTGCGCACCACGGTGCCCATCCTCGCTCTTCTGAACGCTCTTGACCCTTGCGTCGCCATGATGGTGGGTAGTGCCCTCAATGGTTCTCCCACCACGTTCACCACGTAGTGAGGCGCGCGGTCTGTCCTTATCACTGGCCTGGGATGCCAGCCCTTGCATATGATTGACGATACGATTCGTCCTTCTGGTCTCACCACCTTGCTCATGACGGAGCGAAACTGGTGGCTCTGGAACAAGTTGCTCCAATACGCTCGCAATCGATGTGCGTAAGCGCCTGCTTGTGCTGCATCAAAGGACACTGGTCGACCAATGACGCTGGCAATGTACGGGAACACCTCGTCCCTGATCTTGGTTCCAGGTCTGTGTGACAACGGAGAAACATTTTCCAGGATATAGCCTGGAGGCCTCTGCCGCTGCAGCTGCTGGAGTGTGGACAGAAGCCTGACCACTTCATAAAATAATTTGCTGTGCCTGCCATCCAGGCCTGTGAGTGTTCCAGCAGGGGAGAGATCCTGACATGGGAACCCACATACCATGACCCACTGGCGTCCTTGAAGAGCTCCTGCTCGTATGAAGTCGGCACTGGTGGTCTCGCGCAGATCTTGGGGTAGAGCCCCAAACTCTATTGCACGGGGCGAGATGAGGTCAGGGTATCGTCTTAGCAATGCCGTGCACCTGGCCCTGGCAACTGTCCGACTGCTCGGGGATATGTCCTGATACAGGTAGCGATCCACCTTCATCCCACTGCGGAGCAACATTTCTAGCCCAGCACATAGGCCTCCACATGGCTCGTAGCACACCACGCCTTCCTGCCGAGCTTGCGAGAAGAACCGACTGCCCAGCACCCTGGTGTCCACCTTCTCGGGCTTCAGGATGCGCTCACCTTCAAAGTACTCATTGCTGTACACAGCAGGGCTTCCCTCGCCGTGCGTACCTCGCGTCGGCCTGACCAGGCTCAACGCCTTCCAAGCTGCTCTGGCTAGCCTTCCAGAGTCGGTCACCAGCTCAGGTAAGTCAGTGTCGAACATGTCCCCATGATTGCATTCTAATTCCTCGTGGTAGTGCAAGTCGAACAAACGATGCACTGGTCCTGTGCCCAGCTGCTCCATGGCAGCCATCCTGCAGTAGTTGGCAACCTGCACCTCTGGCGTGGCCTCTTCCCCTGGGAAGGTATCCCCAGCCAACATAAAGCACAAGTGGTCACCGAAGTCCTTCGTGTGAACTTCCCCCACGCCTGCGTGTAACGCAGTCACCTTCTCCCTCTCATGCCTCGCTCCAGTCTCATCCCTCGTGGACGGCAGTGGGTAGCGAGACGGCACGTCAGCGTTGCTGTTCTTGGCGCCTGGACGATACTTCACAGTGAAGTCGAACTCCTGCAAACTGATTGCCCAGCGTAGGTGTTGCCCTTGGAGATCGGCCTTCTCCATCAGGGTGGTGAGCGGTGAGTGGTCGGTCACCAAAGTGAAGTGGACTCCATGCAAGTACTGCCTCAGTGTGCGCACTGCCCATACCACTGCGAGCATCTCCCCTTTGAAGCTGGCGTACTGTCTCTCCGTTTTACTCAGGGATCGGCTGATTGCCATACAAATGTACTCCTTCCCATCATCGTCCTTCTGGCCCAGCACTGCGCCAATGCCATAGGTGCTCCAATCGGTGTACAATATGAGGGGTCTGTCATAATCGATAGGCCTCAGGCACCTCCCAGAACAGAGAGCATCCTTAAGTTCTTGAAGTGCTCGGTCTTGCTCCTTCCCCCAGGCTGCCTTGATGTCAGTGACCTCCTTTTTGAGCAGGTCATTGAGAGGGCGGGCCATCTCAGAGTAGTTTGGCCCCGCTGGCTCACCCACCAAGCCCTTATAGTAGTTCATCATGCCCAAGATCGAGCGGAGCCCAGTCTTGTCCTGAGGGCTTGGAAGCTCCTGGATGACCTTGCATTTGGCTTCTTGCGCGCCAATGGAGTTGTGACCAATGCGATAGCCCAGAAAGTCCACCGTGGCTGCACCAAAGGTACTCTTACCTGCATGCAAACGGATGCCAGCGTCCCCCAAGGTGCGAAGTACGTCCTCAACGTCCTTCAAATGCTGCTCAGGCGTGGAATCCGTGTAGACCACTACGTCATCGACGTACGCCACCGTGCAATGCTGCAAGTGCCGTAATTCGTAGTCCATGATTCTTACGAACGCAGAAGTAGCTCCAGCTGCACCAAAAGGCATCGAGGTGTATTGGTACAACTGATTCTTCCACCAAAACGCCGTCTTGCTCCTGTCCTCTTCCGTGGCCATGGGAATCTGGTGGAAAGCTTTGGTGGCATCCAGCGTGGTCTTGAACTTAGCCTTCGCCACCTTCTGGTAGAGCTCCTCTGGTCGGTGCGGCAGCGTATTGTCTTTGAGGGAGTGCCGATTGACACCCCTGAGGTCCACGCAGAACCTCGTCTGGGTCCACAGGCCAGTCTCGTGATCTTTCTTGCCAGCTACGACCACGTTGCTCGCATGCCTGCAATGCTTGGCTGCTGGCTCTATAAAGCCATACTCCAAAAGTTCCTTGCAATGAATATCGATGATTTCCTGCTCGCCCGGACTGTACTTCCTGGGTCTCTGGTAGGCGGCCTTGGATTCGTCTACGAAAGGAATGGAGAACGTGTTGTGCTCCGCCTTGCCCTTGTAGCCTGTCAGATCGTGAGGACTGTTGGCAAAGGTGGTCTTGCACCTGCGAAGAACATTCCGCATTTCCTCCCAGTGCTCCTCCTTGAAGTCAGGATGTCCTCCAAACGTGGCATTGAGCTCAGTGTCGAGCCACGCTGCCTCGTCCTTGGTCACTATCGTGTCACCCAGAGGTTGAAGCTCGTCCAGCACGGTGTACGGCAAGACCTCATCCTGCTCCGCGACATTGGCCACCCAGCCCGGCTCCCATTGCCTTGAGGATTGCTGAGCCTCCCAAGAAGTGCAGGGGGACGAACCCCAGGCGCTGCGTGTGGGTGACGTGACATCATACGTAGGCGCACACTCGGTCATCTTGCCAGCGACCCACAAGATTCCGCACAAAAGCAGAAAAAATCGCAAAATTCGATTGAAATGCGCTGCGGCTACCGGCGAGTTCGAAGCGAAGAAGCACGCCATGATTCTCCACCCCCCGTGCGCCAAGCGAGTACTCCCACCAGCAGCGGTGAAGACCACGACTGCAAGGACAAGCGCCATGTAGGCGGCTTGTGCGACGCGGTGAAGGCGGAGATTGCGTCGGAGCTGCGTCCAGCGCGCCGCGAAGCGAGGCTTGTCCAATCTGGCGGGCAAAGCGGGCAGGCGCACGCGGCCCAACAAGAAGACTTGGGACAAGCGCAGGGTCGGAACAGTCCATCCACGGCCACGTTGAACGTGACCTGCGTCCAGCGGGCAGCGCACGCGACAGGAGTCGTGGCACGCCACGTCCTCAGCGTAAATGTCGGCACAAACCCAAAGCCAGGCGAGGACCACGAAGAGGAGGGCGATTGCACACCGTGACCAGCACGCCAAGGAAACGATCGCCACCCGAAGGGGCATCACCATCCAATCCCCCGCACGCACACGGTGCACGCCAGCACAGATGCCTGCGGCGCGCACGATAAGGAGCCCAACGTACCAAACGTAGGCGAGAGCCCATAAGACCCAGACGTCGTAAGATGCACGAAGGGGGTAACGTCGAGCAGTCGACCACCATACGGGCAGCTGGCACAAAAATGAGGCCACGAAACGCCTCCACCAAACTTGAAAGGGGCACCACGACAAGTGCCAAGCTACTGCCTCCCACATTGCCCATACGGCGACCATGGGAACGGGACCGCGTCCCAGCCACCACCAAACCACTGCACTGCCTGCAAACGAGATACACGCTCGCAGGACACTTGGCCTCAAGTGGACCGCCCGTGCAGGCGGCCCACGGCCACAGCGTTGGTCGTTCACCAGGGCCACCCGCCCGCTGCGCCCGGGGAGCCCTGCTGAAAATGCGTCTGTCTCTGCGCCTCACGCTGTTCGCCCGTATGGCGTTCGAACGCCTGCGTCTCCGCGCTGCATATCGAAGCAGCTGGAGAAGGAGGACACTGCGATGTGAGATCGGCTGGCATCCTGGACGCTCTTGGTGCATGAACGACATGGGTAGCAGCCCCATGGCGATTGACAGAAGGGGCAGACGAGCGCGCAGCACCGCCCGCGCCCGGCTGATGACGTGCAGGGGGGTCTCGAACCTCGTGCACATTCCTTCGCAAGGCCGTATCCATGTGTTCGGGTCTCTCGGCCACGTGAGCCTGACGGGCGAGCGGTGGCGGCGGCGGCGGCGGCGGAAGACGCAGCGCCTCCAAGGCCCCCAGGGCTGGCATCAACCACGGCGCGGCCGATTCCCTGGTTCCCCACTGCAAGCACGTGAACTTCCGGTCGTCCTGCTCGAAATACTTATTCGTGAACTCAGCGTGCCAAGGAAGACACCGCTCGTCCTCCAGGAAGATGTAGTACACGGGTGTGGCATTTGGGTGCGCCATGCAGCGCAGCACGTGTGCCGCCCCAATCTCCACGTAGCGACACAGCGAGCACGCGACGTTCCTCGCATGACCCCCCGGCAACCTGTGCCCTGAGTCACGGTGCGACAAATCAGCCCAGGCTGAAATCATGGCCTCCAGGAGGCTGGAAGACTTAGTCTGTCCCCCAAGAGGGAGACGCCAGCCATTGTTCCCGCACGCGATGGTCTTGTTATGCTTCTTCTCAACTTTGCTGGTGATGCCCGGATGTTTCCGTAGCCTGAGACCCCGCTCCTTGTTGCACACGCCAAGCTGGTACATGACGCGCTGGCTTCTGCACCGATCATAGAACGTTATGCCAAACCGTATCATAAAGACAGTGAGGTTGCGGCGATCCTTCAAGGCTTTCACCTCCTCCACGGACAGAAATTGGCACACTGAACTAACGGATGCGGTGGCCATTCGTGTAGCGTCCCAATCTGACTCTGCCGGAGATGGAGGCACCCTCCCAGGGGCCCGAGGCAGGCGACCTGCCCGCGGCGGACTCGGAGGCGTAGGAGGTGGGCCCCCCGAAGAAATTGATGGGGCATCACGCGGGACACGGATTGAGTCCGCCCACGAGCCAATATTGGTCCAGGCAGGCGATGCAGAGGGCGACCTCCCGCGAGGAGGGCTGCTGTCAGGATCTGACGACACCAAGTCCTCGGTCCCATGGCTGCTGGACGAAGGCGACGGAGTACGGCAGTACGCGATGTGCGCTAAGCGCGGTGGCGAATGGTCACTGGACCTGGCCCGAGACGGCCCCGCGACAGCTTGAGACGGTCGTGCAATCTGCGACAAGCGAGGTGGCGAGTGGCTGCTGGACCTGGCTCGAGATGGCCCTGCGACAGCCCGGGATGGTCCTGCTCCTGCGGCAGGAGCAGGTGGCTGCGCAGGGGCTCGCTTCGTGAGCCTGAAGTTGACCATGTTGTTGGGCGGTGGCGGCCTACGCTCCGCATCTGCATCGAGTGCATCACGGCCCTGCTGCCTGGTGTTGGCTGCCTTGAGCATTTGCCTCATCTCCCCCAGGCGCACGTACTCCTGAGCAGCGGCATTCTGGGAGAACACCCTACCAGTTCCCCCAAGACCATCCCCCACCGGGTAGTACTTGGTGCTCGAACCCAGAGAGATGAGCTCCAGAGGTGGCGCTACGTTGCCATATAGATTGTACTGTTGGAGGATGCCAATCGAGAGGGACTCTATGTCCACCGGGCGAAGGTACCTGAGCAGCTGGTACGTCCAGACACCAGCGCTCTCGTACCAATGAGGGAGCTGAAGCTCGTTCAGCAACTCCTCACTGTTGTACACGCGTGCATGATCCAGCGTGCAGCGCATCAGCTCGAGGTGCTGCGTGGCTGCGCTCGGTTGAACACAGAGGACACGCTCCTTCAGATCCCACATGAGGGTGCCAGCGACCTCACCACTGGGGTACGTGAACAACTCCTGGAGCGTGTGCTGCAGTCGCTGGATTGAGTTGAGGCTGTCGAGCGCTCTGCCTTGCTCCCTGGGCTTGACGACGCACACTGAGAAGGAATCGTGGTAGAATGTGGTAAACTGGTGTTAAAATGTGGTAAACTGGTGGTAAACGGCGGTAAGCCCCTATGTGGGGTGGTAATCAGGTGGTAAACGTTAAAATATTTATTAAAAAAAAATAACTGACGGTAAATCATTGGTAATTTGCGGTAACATAGGTTGAAGCATGGTAAAAGCCTGGTAATTTCAGAACGGAGCGTGGTAAACGAGGATCTGGAATGGTAAATGGTCGTGGCCTAATGGTAAATGGATATAAAACTTCGCAATGTAGTATAAATAGAGACGGAGCTGGTAAACCGTGGTAAACGAGGATCCTGAATGGTAGATGTGCAATTCTCTGGTCTGTGGCCAAGGTAGAATTGACAGGAGTGGAGCGACTGGCGAATGGCGGCCAGGTATGAACGCAGGCAGGGGTATACATCATCGTTCAGTAGATAGGTGGGATGCGTCACGTATACAGATCGTATCATACCTGTCTCGGCTAAACCAGTAGGGAGCCGAAAGGTAGCCGATTTTAGTGGCCACGCGCACCATAGCTGGTAAGAGATAGAGGTAACGTAGCCAAGAAAACAAGTTAGGTTCTTGAAGTTGAAGTTTTCAAAAAACAGTTAAACTGTAACAGTTTATTTTTTTGTTTATTTAATTTAAGTAGCAGCAGGTCGAGAAAGAAAATGGCTGGTAAGTAGTTTTACTTTTTTCTTGAATCACGCGGGTGACAGAAAGCAGTTCTGTTGCAATGTATGCAGAACAGGTAGTTTACTTTTAAAAGCGAATACTGTTACTTAAGAATGGAGAGTACCCGAACAGGAGCAACGAGCGCTGCTGAACAAGGTGCACCTAAACGGGCAAGGACGGCCACGGTTGGCAGCGAGGCAGGCCAGGCCGCACTCGCTCCAAAGGTTACGTGCCCCATGCTTGTCTCTTGTGGATGTGCATGTTGGATAGGTTCGTGGCTTAATTAGTTAACCGCTGTTCGACTCAAAGAGCGGACGGCTCCTGAAAGTTTCTGCGTAAATAGGTGGTCAGCGAATATGTGGATACACACAGCCGGTGACTGCGCCCTGGTGCGGAATCACGTGCTTAGGAAAAGGCACCGGCTGTGCGTATTCATTCAGGTATGCAGGCCAGGCCGCACTCGCTCCAAAGGTTACGTGCCCCATGCTTGTCTGTTGTGGATGTGCATGTTGGATAGGTTCGTGGCTTAATTAGTTAACCGCTGTTCGACTGAAAGAGCGGACGGCTCCTGAAAGTTTCTGCGTAAATAGGTGGTCAGCGAATATGTGGATACACACAGCCGGTGACTGCGCCCTGGTGCGGAATCACGTGCTTAGGAAAAGTCACCGGCTGTGCGTATTCATTCAGGTATGCGGACTCCCCTGTTTTCCGGCATGCACGATGTGGGATGCCACTGCTGTGGGAATATCCCATGGTTTCCGCAGTGGATTCAAACATGCTTTCGTGAACTGGTGCGCAGGCCTCCGAAGCTGCAACCGTGCAGGGAGGCGGCCTCCCCCCGGTCGCTGGAGGAGTGGTCGAGGAAAACCCGGTAAGACCGTGAACTTTTCCTTCCCCTCCCTTCCCGTACGGGATCCCGCCCGCCCGCCCTTCATCTAGTGAACGCAGCCGCCACTCCGCGGGTGCCTGGTCAGCAGCTTGTCGGGCGACTGTTCATCTGCGGTTGCGAATCAGCGGCCAAGGGGTGGACAGCGAGTCATGGGTGGGATTGTTTTTTTTCCCCGGCATATATCTTTGTGTATTTCTTTGTAGAAAGGTGCATAGGGTGCACGCAAGGAACATAGGACCCAGGGACAAAGGGTGCGGGGAGGCCGCTCCGCTCCGCGCCGAATCAGGCGCGTGGCGCGTGCGGCGCGCTCCCCGGCGCTGTGCCTTATCCTGCTTCATCTGCGGTTGCGAATCAGCGGCCAAAGGGTGAGCAGCGGCGCTGCAGGTCGTGGGTGGGGAGGGATGCGCGAGGGTGCGCGTAGGGTAGATAGGTGCATAGTGTGCACGCAAGGACCATAGGACCCAGGGACAAAGGGTGCGGGGAGGCTGCTCCGCTCCGCGCCGAATCAGGCGCGTGGCGCGTGCCGCGCTCTCCCCGGCGCTGTGCCTTATCCTGCTTCATCTGCGGTTGCGAATCAGCGGCCAAAGGGTGCGCAGCGGCGCTGCAGGTCGTGGGTGGGGAGGGATGCGCGAGGGTGCGCGTACGGTAGATAGGTGCATAGTGTGCACGCAAGGACCATAGGACCCAGGGACAAAGGGTGCGGGGAGGCTGCTCCGCTCCGCGCCGAATCAGGCGCGTGGCGCGTGCGGCGCTCTCCCCGGCGCTGTGCCTTATCCTGCTTCATCTGCGGTTGCGAATCAGCGGCCATAGGGTGAGCAGCGGCGCTGCAGGTCGTGGGTGGGGAGGGATGCGCGAGGGTGCGCGTACGGTAGATAGGTGCATAGTGTGCTCGCAAGGACCATAGGACCCAGGGACAAAGGGTGCGGGGAGGCTGCTCCGCTCCGCGCCGAATCAGGCGCGTGGCGCGTGCCGCGCTCTCCCCGGCGCTGTGCCTTATCCTGCTTCATCTGGGGTTGCGAATCAGCGGCCAAAGGGTGAGCAGCGGCGCTGCAGGTCGTGGGTGGGGAGGGATGCGCGAGGGTGCGCGTACGGTAGATAGGTGCATAGGGTGCACGCAAGGACCATAGGACCCAGTGGCAAAGGGTGCGGGGAGGCTGCTCGCTCCGCGCCGAATCAGGCGCGTGGCGCGTGCGGCGCTCTTCCCGGCGCCGTGCCTTATGCTGCTTCATCTGCGGTTGCGAATCAGCGGCCAAAGGGTGAGCAGCGGCCAAAGAGTGGCTCTCCCCGGGCCATCGACAGGGCCATGGATACCTGGCGATGTCGGTCCCGAGCTGCGCATGCTTCCACAGCCATCGAGTGTATGCCTCTGTGACAGTGTCCGTTCGCGTGTTTTTGTAGGGCCGCTCTCGCTGCTCTCTACGCACATGGCTGCTTGTAATAGTCCCCGGCGATGGCAAGTGTTTCATATGGTCGCTAGCAGCGGCAACTACCGGCCAGTTTAGTGAGCAGGCCGTGAGCAGGGATGGCGGAGGGTGCGCGTACGGTAGATAGGTGCAAAGCGTGCACGCAAGGAGCATAGGACCCAGGGACCAAGGGTGCGGGGAGGCTGCTCCGCTCCGCGCCGAATCAGGCGCGTGGCGCGTGCGGCGCTCTCCCCGGCGCCGTGCCTTATGCTGCTTCATCTGCGGTTGCGAATCAGCAGCCAAAGAGTGAGCAGCGGCGCTGCAGGTCGTGGGTGGGGAGGGATGGCGGAGGGTGCGCGTACGGTAGATAGGTGCAAAGCGTGCCCGCAAGGACCATAGGACCCAGGGGCAAAGGGTGCGGGGAGGCTGCTCCGCTCCGCGCCGAATCAGGCGCGTGGCGCGTGCGGCGCTCTCCCCGGCGCCGTGCCTTATGCTGCTTCATCTGCGGTTGCGAATCAGCGGCCAAAGGGTGAGCAGCGGCGCTGCGAGTGGTGGGTGGGGAGGGATGGGCGAGGGTGCGCGTACGGTAAAAAGGTGCATAGGGTGCACGCAAGGACAATAGGACCCAGGGGCAAAGGGTGCGGGGAGGCTGCTCCGCTCCGTGCCGAATCAGGCGCGTGGCGCGTGCGGCGCTCTCCCCGGCGCTGTGCCTTATGCTGCTTCATCTGCGGTTGCGAATCAGCGGCCAAAGGGTGAGCAGCGGCGCTGCGAGTCGTGGGTGGGGAGGGATGGGCGAGGGTGCGCGTACGGTAAAAAGGTGCGTAGGGTGCACGCAAGGACCATAGGACCCAGGGGCAAAGGGTGCGGGGAGGCTGCTCCGCTCCGCGCCGAATCAGGCGCGTGGCGCGTGCGGCGCGCTCCCCGGCGCCGTGCCTTATGCTGCTTCATCTGCGGTTGCGAATCAGCGGCCAAAGGTTGAGCAGCGGCGTTGCGAGTCGTGGGTGGGGAGGGATGGGCGAGGGTGCGCGTACTGTAGAAAGGTGCATAGCGTGCATGAAAGGACCATATGACCCAGGGGCAAAGGGTGCGCGGAGGCTGCATGATGGTGTGCATGGTGGGAAGGCGCCCGGTGATGGAAGGTTTTGATGTTCAATATGTGGGGCCAGCTCCCCGGGCACGCGCCTGTCACCCGAGTAGATTTTGCGTGTTTCTTAAATTTCCAGCAGAATATTTATTTCGCGATAGATATTTTGGTGCCTAATTAATGCATATTGTTTTTTTCACCCAGGAATTAGAAGATTCCAGTGAAGAGG
>LGRX02022520.1:0-19241 GCA_001247695.2 Cymbomonas tetramitiformis
TCTTTCTTAAATGTCGGAGTTACAACAGCCAGGTGTGGCTGTTCACAGTAACAAATTCAAAAAACTGTTTCATTCAGCCTGCTCGGCTGCTTTATGCCATGGTTTCCGATCTCGAACTTTCGAACATAACTCGATGTCGACTCCTGTCAGGTCCCATCATACTTCATGAGAACTCGATCTGTCACATCATAGAATCTGCCGACTAGCCCAGTTATATCATCACTATATTCCGAGCCACTCCATATCACTCTGAATAATTATAACTGTGCTGACTTGGCAATATTGGAGGCCTACCAGCTTTCCCTCCAATTTCTCTGACTGCTGGTTTTCCCACCAAAACTCACTTTCGGGTCAGGCATTTCTGTCAGTCATTTCTGTCAGACCCTCTTGTCATCTGGTCACATAAATGCCTGTCACTGGTGACTGTCATAGTACCCGTCACTCGTAGCTCTGACGCGCCGTCATACTGTCTCGTGACTTACCCTAGCACAACTCTCCCCCCCTTTTAGGCGCGCGCTTACGTCCTCGCTAGCGTTAGTGTTCGCCTGTATTTACATTGTCTGGGGATCAACAAACATGCACAGTGATGCTGGCTTCTAAGCCTCGGGTTCTCGGGTCCCGTGCCCCTCAGTCCTTGGGTCTGAGTTCCCCTGGCTTCTAAGCCTTGGGTTCTTGGGTCCCGTGCCCCTCAGTCCTCGGGTCTGAGTCCCCTTCCGCGCTGGAGGTTTCCCGAGGTTCCGTCCCCGAATTACGCTGCCAACGCTTAAACGGTTCTGTTGCCCTGGTACTCCTCTCGCTTTGCGGGTCTTGCGCTGCTTTGCGCCCTGAGGGTTTTAGACCCCAGTATCTTGTTCCTGCATCGAGATCTCATCCGTCTGCGCTGTCAGGGTGGCGATGAGGTCCATGATAACTGCTGCACTTTCCTCGCTCATGCGCTTGCCCAACTTCAGTCCACAGAACAGATGGTGCAATAAGGTGCGGGGAATCGCGTATACTGCTTGCGCTGACCCCATGCCTCGTGTTCTGGACGCTGAAACTCCTTCTTGCGATGTGTTCTCGTGCTTTCCCAGCACAGCTCTCGCGGGACATGGCGTTGCTTGAGTACACTGCAGCAGGGGTACGGGTAGCACGGCGTTCGTCCAGATATGTGTAGGTTTCATGTAAGGTGTCCCATACCTACAGTAGGAGACGGGGTGAGGATCGGGTAACCCCTTCATCACAGATCGCGTGTGCAGCCCTCGCAGAGCATCCCCAGCTGGGTTCTCAATGAAGTAGTATGCTGGATCGTAGTACTCGATGATCTGCCGGGTACGTTTCACTCGTCGATCAGCCAGTTCCAGATCTGGTACTCCTATAGTCTTGGCCTTGCTGTACTCCTTACATGGTGGGCTCGCCCAGATCACATCGAAGTGGTGTCGGGGGTACAGCTTGTAGTTCCAGTGGAGAATGTCCTCAGTGCATGTTGCTTGCCACTTGGGAAGAATATCCACTGTCACCACTTCGCAGCCGTCGAACTGTCGTTGGAACTGTTGCTCTACAGATCCAGTCCCACAGAAGAGGACGAGGATCCTCACAGGGTGTTGCACTGTTGTGAGATGCGGCTGATAGACCTGACTGGCACCCTTACTGTGCCCGGAGGCACAGCGTGAGCCGATATGCCTATGCGTCCGTATGTGTGTCATCGGGGGTAATCTGGGATTGGCACGATGACAGTGAAATTGGGCTTGAAATCACGATGAGAATGAATACCAGATGTCCGGGGTATGACAGTATGACACTATGACACTATGACAGTATGACACTATAGTAGTATGACAGTACTGTGGGGGGTGTCATCGTGGAACTCAGTCAGACCCTCGAAGAATGGTCAGATTCGCATCGGGGTTGAAAAGACAATGAAATCGAATATCAGATATTAAGGTTATGACAGTATGACAGTATGACGCTATGACAGTATGACAGTATGACAGTACAGTAGTATGGACAGTACTGTGGGGCAGTCATCGTGTCAGTCTGTCGGCATAACATCTGAATCGAGAATGACGAATCGGAATTAGAAATGAGATCGGATCGGGAATTGAACGTTGAGCCGAAGTGTGACATCGGCTCTCGAGTGGTTGACCCTGCAACCTGAGTGACGAGTGAATAAGTAGAGCACTTGAGAAGTGTTTAGCCTTCAGAACTCGGAACCGAATTATCGTTTGTACCTCAATCTGGCCCTGATCCAGTATATTATAAAATCCGAATTGTGTACCTTTGCACGTTCAATCAAAAACATATTTCCGAGCATCTGTCGTCGTGCCCCTGGCACATTTGGTATCTTGCGTTACTTTGAACGCCTCCGTTGCGTTCAACCACGGACCTGTTGTAACTTACGGGATACTGCAGGGGAGAGGCTGTACTTTTGGCTACCTTTGCGCAATTTCTACGTCAAAAAAACCATTTTTTTTTGTAGAAGGACTCCTGTAAATACCTCCAAAAGTCACTAAAAAGCAGTATCCGGCTCCCTTAACACTGGGGGCTCAAAACGGCTTTTCGACCCAAGCATGCCTGACAAGATCTTAAAACCAAACTTCGTCTGAGGCCAGTTTCGACCGATTTCGAGCAGTAAGGTTGGATACTAGGGTCTATCATGGCCTCGTTCCAGGCATGCAACTAGTTACAGACCCCTAAAAGCAGCAAAAACAGCCAAAAACAGCCAAAAAAGCAGTTTTAGCCAGTTTTCAGCCTACCACAAAACCTTCCACAGTAGCCCCCACCACCGAAAAACCCCTCCTTAGACCCCCTAGAACAGCCTAGAAACCCCTGATACCGCCCTCACGGCCACCAGCAGTTGGGAAAGCCACTCAAAACAGCGCTTTTAGTGGTTTCTGGACAGTTCCTGGGCAGTTTCTGGACACCTCTGGTTTACTCTCTGGCTGGAATATTTCTGGAGTGTACGAAGTCCGGTTACCTTCTGGGACCTTGCTGAGCTTTCTGGTTGCAGTTTCTTGACCTCTGCCTGCATACTTAGGCACTTGAAAATCTGTGTCGCGGAGCCCTGGCGAAATTTTGAGTACGCCAGTGTATGGCAGTTTCCCCACAAAAGCACAGAAGAGAGTGGTGGAAACAGGGACCCCTCAAGTGGTTATTTCAACCAGACCCCACCTTCCCACCAGCAGGAGCCTTCGATAACTCCCCAGAGGGCCCCCTCCCACCTTCACCCTCCTCTTCAGACGACGAGGTGGAAGACAACTGAGCGCCTGGACAGCATACACCCTGGCTATCCCACCAGCGCGCCACTACCGTGAGTGGTACTACCAGGGGTTCACGGTTTTTGTCTTCAACTACCCGGACCCTTACCACCCAGCAATACCGGTGCTTCCTGGTGAAACCTTGGCCGACGCTCCACCGTCTCCAGAAGTCAGCCCTACACCTTCTCCTCCTCCTTCCCCCCTTCACGAAAGCGACACTGAATAAACAAAAGGCGAGCACTTCCTACCTTCTGCTCACCTGTGGCTTTTGCCACACCCAGTGTGCGATCTGATCAGCTCAGCAGCCAGTATGTCGCAACATATATCAGAGTCCTTTCCCAGCATGGGGGTCAGTGCAGAGCCGTCACGCCCCCCATTGTTCTCGCCCCTCACCTTCCCATCGCCCGCCGCTTACGCTTCCGCTCACCCCATTCCACATCCAGGCACCACCATGCCCTACACAGCGGTGCCCCGCCCTTATACTATGCCGGATGGCACCCCCGCACAGGCTGTATGGAACGGCGTCAATTGGGTATTGCCCCAATCAGCGCCCCTCGCTGGGGGAGTATCACCAGTGCCGTTCACACTGGGAACCCATCACCCCGTGGGCGCATATCCCACACCGTTCCAACAACAGCTACAGCAGCAGCAGCAGTGGCTCGCGTACCAGCAGCAGCAACAGCAGTGGCTTCAGCAGCAGCCACTGGAACCAATGCAGCAGCAGTTACAGCAGCAGCAGTTACAACAGCAGCAGTTACAGCAGCAACAGCAGCAGCAGCAGCAGCAGCAACAGCAGCCGCAGCCGCCACAACAGCCGCAGCATCGACCACAGCAGCCCCATCAGCTGGCGCCAGCCACCTCCGCGCTTCATGACTCAGGCGCGGATCTCTCATCGCTGCAGCACTTCATCAGCATCGGCGCCGCGGCCCTGCCGGACCCTCTGCAGGTACCCCTTGACAGCGGGGTTCAGCAGAACGTCTTGGGCGGTACCCAGCTCTTGGTGCGTCACCTTCCCGCGGTGGCGACAACCTCAGAGACTCGCCGGCGTCGGCGTTCCCGAAGGGCATCTTCGGGCCCTGCGACACATGGCAAGCATCTTCCAGGCCCAAGCCACGCACCTGATCACTCTGACCCCGACTCCGGTACGGACATCAGCCGCACCAGCACGGGGACCAGAGGCAGCCGAAGCACGCAGGCACGAGCTGAGCGCAGGCGGAGGGCCGCCCACAGGTCCGGCTCCGACTCGGACGCGAGCAGCCGAAGTGAACACATTCGCAGAGAAGTCCTGGCGGCAGTACAGGCCCTGGACATCTCCGCGGTGCTCTCGAGAGGACTCGCGCTGCCTGGTGCGACGGCATCGGCAGGAGCCTCCCCACCAGGCGACCCTCAGGGCAGCGCACAGGGCCTGACGGCGGACCATCTACACGAGGCAGACGCTGCCGCCAGCGTAACCCCTCCTGTGCCTCGGACCGCCGCTGAGACCGCTCCCGCCGAACCTCCCACTCAGGGCCGGCCAAATCCCCATAACATGATGGTGGCCCGCCGGCGACAGTCGATGGAGACGGTGGTGCACGGCGGTGGCAATCCCGACTCAGAGCCCAGAGACTCCAGTCCAAGCGACTCGCCACCAGGCCCCCCTAGTGATCCACCTCAGGATCCCCCTGACGATCCCGCACCAGAGCCCTCCTACCCTCAGTGACCTTCCCCAGGCTGACAAAATCGTACGACGAGCATTGCAGATCATTGACTACTTGGAGCCAAAACATTGGTTCATGGAAAACCCCAGAGGTCGCTTCCCTAACGCGCTACGGCTTCGCCCTATGATGCGCCAGCTTCCCCCACCGCTGGTGTGTACCTACTGCATGTACGGTACTCAGTACATGAAACCCACCTGCATATGGACGAACTCAGCACCACCCTCGCCCCTGCTACGCTGTACTACTTCAACACCGTGTGCGTGCAGATGGGCAACCGGTGCTCATCCAGAGACTGCTCAGCTTGGACCTCACCCGCAGCAGACTGGAGCAGGTCGATCTGCGAGTGTATATCCCGTGCCAGCACTCCTGCTACGACAACTTTTCCGACATTTACGCCTCCGCGACACTGAAGACCCGCTTTAGATTCCAAGTGGCACCCTTCTTCTTGAAAGTGGTGCCCTGGTAGCGGCAGGCAAACTATGCTCGAAGAGGGACCAGAGAACCTAAGAACTGGAAACAACAAGGAACCAGAAAACCTAAGAACTGGAACTTAGATGGGTACCTTAGCGGAGTGATCCCAGGAGGTAGACCACTCCTAAGGGGGGGAGAGTTGTGCCCGGAGGCACAGCGTGAGCCGATATGCCTATGCGTCCGTATGTGTGTCATCGGGGGTAATCTGGGATTGGCACGATGACAGTGAAATTGGGCTTGAAATCACGATGAGAATGAATACCAGATGTCCGGGGTATGACAGTATGACACTATGACACTATGACAGTATGACAGTATGACACTATAGTAGTATGACAGTACTGTGGGGGGTGTCATCGTGGAACTCAGTCAGACCCTCGAAGAATGGTCAGATTCGCATCGGGGTTGAAAAGACAATGAAATCGAATATCAGATATTAAGGTTATGACAGTATGACAGTATGACGCTATGACAGTATGACAGTATGACAGTACAGTAGTATGACAGTACTGTGGGGCAGTCATCGTGTCAGCCTGTCGGCATAACATCTGAATCGAGAATGACGAATCGGAATTAGAAATGAGATCGGATCGGGAACTGAACGTTGAGCCGAAGTGTGACATCGGCTCTCGAGTGGTTGACCCTGCAACCTGAGTGACGAGTGAATAAGTAGAGCACTTGAGAAGTGTTTAGCCTTCAGAACTCGGAACCGAATTATCGTTTGTACCTCAATCTGGCCCTGATCCAGTATATTATAAAATCCGAATTGTGTACCTTTGCACGTTCAATCAAAAACATATTTCCGAGCATCTGTCGTCGTGCCCCTGGCACACTTACTGTAAACCTTCGGAGTGGGGGCTCTCATTGCCATGAGCTGAGCCCTCTGCTCCTGCTGCTGGCCGTGCGTCTCCCTACGCCTCTTTTCTGGAGCCCTCCTCTGCTTCTCCTCATCGGCCTCAAAGGCTCTCAGAGGTTCCAGCCTGCCTCCCTTGCCCTCCAGGTCTTCTCGAGTCCGCCACTGGCTGTGACTGTGTGGTAATCCCTTCCACTTGGTCAACCACTCCTGTACTGACCCGCCAGTTTTCCCGCCTAGCTTTCTGAAGCGTGTGCGAATGATGCGCTCCACCTCGCGCTCCTTCTGCCCTTCTACCATTACTGGCGGTGGTGCCATCTCCTCCCGTCTGCTAACAAAGTGATCTGCGCCTGACTGTACTGGGCTGAGCCTGTCTGCAGTGAAAGTGTCATGTACCTTCCAGTGCACGGGCAGCTCCAGTCTGTATGCTGACGGGGCTCCTCGGTCCTGTACTGGCAGTTCTTGCTGTCGATCACTGTATAGACACTCTACTACTCGCAGAGGTCCGTGCCGCAACTTGCGCAGCTTGGGTTTCAAGCCCCTGTCACCGGGCAACGTCAAGTGCTGTCCATCCACCCACACCTGATCATTCACCTTATACTGTTGGAGACGGTGCCGTGCATCGAACTGCTCTATCATACGCTGCTGAGCCAGTTGCAAACCTTCTCGTGCCGCCTGCAGCTGCTGCGCGAACTGCTTGGCCAGCTGGTGAGCGGTACCCTGCTTGTCCGCTGCTGTGCGACCTCCCTTCCTCCTCTTTGCGCCTCCCTCCAGAGCTGCGTCCATGAAGAGGTCCAACTGAGTCGCTGGCGCATGGGCATGTCCATACACCAGTTCGAATGGTGAGAACCCTGTCACTGCCGACTTGGAGTCGTTGATGGCGTACTCCACTGGAGCCACCCACAGGTCCCAATCCTCCTGGTTCTCTGCCACGTAACAACGCAGCATGCGCTCCACAGTGTGGTTACTGCGCTCAGCCTGGCCATCACTCTGCGGGTGATAAGGGGTGGTGCTGGCTACCTTCACGCCCATCAGTCGCATGAACTCCTGAGTCAGAGCATCTCGAAAGCGCGGGTCCCGGTCGCACACAATCTTCATCGGGGCTCCGTGCAGTCGCCACACTGCATCCATGAACATTCTGGTCACCACCTCCGCTGAGCTATCGTTATACGCCATTGGAACCACGTGCACCATCTTACTCAGTTTACAAGTAAAGGTGGCGAAGGCATTCACACCTCTCTCTGTCGTGGGGAGCCCAGTAACAAAGTCTATACTCACCACTTCCCACAATCGACTAGGCACAGAGTGAGGCTGTAACAGGCCTGCTGGGTATCCTTGGCGCGGCTGGGTTTGCTGACAGGTTACACAAGTCTTCACCCATTCTGCTACGTCCAGGTCCATTCGCGGCCACCAGAATCGTCGCCTGACTCTGTCCAGGGTCTTGTCCCCCCCTGTGTGACCCGCTGCAGGTGCTTCATGAGCCTCCCTCAAGACCAGCTCTCTCAGAGGGGAGTCGGGAGCTAAGACCACCTGATAGCGCCCTTCCGCCACTCTCCAGATGATGTTACTCACCAGTCGAAAATGCTCGGTGCGGTGATGTTGAGTGGCCAGTAGTTCCTGCTTCAGGGCTGAAAGGTACTCACTGCGCCTGTGTTCTGCTCGTAAGGCACGCAGAAACATGCCTGGTTCCACCACACCTGCCTGGTCCCTGATCTTGGCTGCTGCGCCCTTGAGAGTCACTGCTGGTGATGCTGAGGGTCTTTCCCTTGGAGCTGTGATCTCTTCAAAGTGCTTTCGCTGCGGCTTAGCCAACACTACCAAGACGGGCCATGGAATGGGCAACTCCTGCAAGGCTGTACGGTGTCCCCTTTCTTCGCCAGGAGAGACGAACATCCGGTTGGGCTCCCCTTGCTCGTTCACTCGGGGTATGGTCTCTGCAATCTCCATTCCGTACTCTCGCAGCAAGGGCCGCCAGTCAGCCTGCGGGAAGTCAGGCAACAGGAACAGCGCGGCTGTGCTCTGGGGAGCGTGTCGGGCCTCTGAAGCATAGTGCCTTAGGATGTCTGCAATGCTCACCTTGGAATCCGAGAAGGGTGGGTTACACCACACCACGCGACCCCTCCACTGTTCCTTCAGGCAATCTGTCCAGAACGTGTCCACCTGCCGGTTCTGCCCCATGAGGTCGCAGCATGCGTCCACCTGGAACCGTCCACCCAACACTTTCGCGTACTTGGCTTGCAATCGACTAAACTCGGACGGAATCAGCTTCCAGTCCTGATTGTCTACCAGGGGTTCCCCAGGTTGCATCCTTGGTGTGGGCTGCTGCTGTACCGCTGCTGGCTGCTGCTTCTCTGCTGGTCGCTGCTCATTCTGGGCTCGTGTCTGGACTCCTGCCATTGCTGGTAGCGCGGCCATCCTCTCCACTGTGACCATAGCGTCCAGCCATAAGTCCGGTGTTTCTGCCCACCAGAGACCGTTCAGCTGAGTTAGCTTACCGGTTACTTTGGGCTCACTGACCGGTGGGTACTCACCTTCCTCCTCGTCCGACGAGCTGAGCTCTAAGTCCAGGGGTGAAGTGGGGTCTTCCTCTTCTGCGACCTTCTTCAGGCCAGCCACCACGTCTTCTTCTGATTTCCCCTTAGCTCCCGCAGCTCTTCTACCCTCCTCTGCAGACACCGGCTGGTCAGTGCTCGGATCCACATACCCAGCTTCCTTCAGCCCCTCGCGCGCCGTCGCCTGCACGTAGTCCGGTCGCCGTGAAGCAGCGTCCGGTACCACCAGTGTGCGTCCTGGCACGTGCTCCATGGCGTGCGCTCCTACCTCCACCAGGTCTTCGTACCACCTGGCCTGGCGTCGGCTGAGCTCCCGTCCAGGTGCGAATAACCACTTCAGAGGAGCATGATCCCCCATTAACCTGAACTCCGTGAAGATCAGGTAATGTCTCCAAGTCTGCGTGGTGCAGTGGTGGATGGCGGCTAGCTCACGCTCACCTGCGTGGTAGTTCTGCTCGGCAGACGAGAATTGCTTACTCTCGAAGGCTATGGGTTGCAGGCCCTTGCCTAGATCCTGCATCAGCACGCCAGCTAATGCCACTGCACTCGCATCAGTCTGCACAACAAAGGGGCTGGTGCCGCGATGCGCTGCTTCCTGATCGGGCAAGATCAAGGTCGGTGCAGTGGTGAGAGCGGTCTTGAGGCGTTCAAAGGCGTGTTCCTGCTCCGGTCCCCATTCCCATGGCACTAGGTTCTTAGTTAGCTTGGTCAAAGGGTGCGCTAAGTCAGCGAAACCCTGTATGTACCGTCGATAGAACCCAGCCAAACCCAAGAACTGTCGCACGTGCTTCACCGTCTCCAGTCGCGGCCAGTCCCGTATGGATGCTATCTTGTCTTGCTGAGGTCGGCAGCCTGTGCGGTCAATGACATGTCCCAGGAAACGTACTGAGCGTTTAAAAGATCGTAGCTTGGACTCCTTCAGCTTGACCTTATTCTGTCGACATACCTCCAAAACCTGCCGCAGGTGGTCCAGGTGCTCCTCGGGGTTGCGAGAGAAGATCATGATGTCATCCACAAAAACTCTGACGAACGGTAGGTGGCCCAAGTACTTCTGCATCATTCGCTGCCAGCACGAAGGGCTATTGGACAGCCCCATTGGCATGACCAACCACTCATAAGCTCCAAACGGCGTGGTCATCGCAGTCTTCTCGATTGCGTCCTCCTCCATGGGCACCTGCCAGAATCCCCACAGAGCGTCCGCGGTGAAGAAGATGGTCGCTCCCTGCAGGTCATCAATGAGAGACTGTACGTCAGGGAGAGGGTAACGGTCCTTCACAGTAATCTCGTTGATCTGGCGATAGTCGATCACCAGTCGCAGCTCCTTGGGGTTGGAGGGCTTGGGCACCATCAGGACTGGACTGCCCCAAGGTGAAGACGAGGGACGGATGTATCCCTTCGCCAAGAGCTCGTCCAGTTGTCCACGAAGTTGTCGCAACTCCTCCATGGACAGCTTGTAGCACCTCTTGTGTCGTGCACCATCACGGTACTCGGGGTCCACGCGCAGCGGCGATTTGTGGTCGCGGTCCACGACGCCCTCGGGAAGCTCCATGCCCACCACGTCCTGGTACCGCTGCTTCAGCTTCACCAGCTCGTCCAGGATCCATTGTGGTACCTCTGCGTTCTCCTCATCCGGCTTGGCCTCCTTGGTCTCACCTTCGTGCTTGACTTTGCTGTCCGCGCCGCTGTTCTGCTCATCACTGGGTGTCGCTGCAGCAGCTGGTGCCTCCTTCCTGAAACAGCTATGCCCATCTTTGCTTTGCCCTGTCTCAGCTTCTATAGGTGCTGCCAGTACTGGCTCGCTAACTCTGCGCGATCTCCTGTGGTTCACCCCTCTGCTCCTCCGTTGCTCCTGCTGCAGACGCAGTGCCTGCCCTGTTTTCCACAAACAGTATGCCTCCTCTTCCCACTCAGGTTCCAATTCCTCCGCGTGGTGCTGTGCAGCCTGCTCCCTGCGCTCTCGTGGAAGCATCTGGAACGCCTCCCATCTGGCCCTTGTGGGGTAAGGTCCCCAGTCTCGCACAGCGGGTTGCGCTGATGTGGGGCACGTCACCGGTCGCAGAGCACACACCTGCTCCTGTGCCCAGTCCTCCTGCTCTGTTGCATCTTGTTCAGATTCAGACGAACTGCTGTCGGAGATTAGGGTGGCTACGCTTGCTACTGTACTGTCGCTGTTGCAGCCTTCCTCGTCAGAGGTAACTTCCCCCCCCTTTGCCTAGCGTTGTCACCCTCTGCCTCCGATGATGATGATGAAGATGACTCTGATAAGGCTGCAGAGGCCTCTAAGGGAGAGTTGGGGTCGTCGGTGGCCTCCATTTTAAATGTGCCATCTGGAGCCAGATACATCAGGTACGCCTCCTCGCCGCTATTCTTCAAAGCTCGCAGGTCCTTCCTGGCTTGCTTAGTACTGATAAGCTGTGCCTCTACCAGTCCCATGGCCTGCCCAGACCCTGTAGATGACGACCCAGGGTTGCAACCCGCGATGACTACTTTCTGCGACCCATGTCCGAACTTCACGCTACCATACTGGGCGTAGTCAAATGTGACCTTCTTCTGTGCTCGTAGCCAGTCTCCGCCCAGCACTATGTCCACTCCGAGTGCTAATGGCATGACACGCAGTGTAACCTGTTTGGCATAACTGCCCTTCCGTGTCTCGGCTGTGAGCTTCGGACGGACGCAAGAGTTGGCGTCGTACACGGTGCCATCTGCCACCTGCACCTTCATCGGCGTCTCGTGTTTCTTGGGCTGGAGTTTAAACTTCTTGGCGGCCTCCACAGAAGTGAAGCTAGAAGAAGCTCCAGAGTCCACCAAGACCTTTACTCGTACTCTGCCTACCCAAGCCCAGAAAATCAGCAGAGTGGGTCCCTTCGCGTCCATAGCAGCTAGTACATCTGCATCCAACCATTCTCCCCAGCGTCCAGACCCTGCGTCCACCCCTATCTCTGGTCTGATGCTGGCCAGTTTGTGCAGTCCTGGCTCCTTCTCAGGCGGATTCAGCTCCTCATCTGAATTGTCCTCCGGCAGATGGTACGTGCCGGCCTCTGCTATCTTGGCTTGCCAACGAGCCTGCCTGGTGACCTGATCTTCTGGTTCTGAATCACCAGGCCATGGCGCAGGTCGAGCTGCCTCTGCTTCCTGATGCGCCCGGGTGATCTTCCTCAGCTGGTCGACACGCTCCCGAATCTGCGCCAATGCACTTCTGACTCTGTGCCCGTGCACTTCCACTTCTTTCCTTCTGCGCGTTACTGTCTGTGCTGCTTTCCAGGCTGCTGACAGGTGTCCGTCGCGTAACCGTTGCTGGGCGTGTGATAGCACTGGCTGCTTAGCGCGATCCAGTTGTCGGCGCAGAGCTCTCCCGACCAGCTGGCGCGGGGCTGCTTCCTCTCTAAAGCGCACTCTTCTGACTCCTGGGGGCTGCAACGCGCGCTGGTACACCCCTTTTGAGCTAGGGGCTCCTTGACTCCCTTTGCCGAACAGAGGAAATCTGATCTGAACCTCTGTTGGTTGGGATGCCTGTGCTGGCGCAGCGTTTGGCTCAGTTCTCCCTGGTGCTACCACTGTGATTGGCCGTGACCTCTTCAGCCAGCGTAATGCCCGCCTCATTTTCTCCACCGCTCGCTGCGCTGGTCCTGGTCCGTGCCTCATCCGATGATCCTCTCTGAAGTGAGTGATCCACCGGTAGGTCTGACTTTGCCTGCCTCTCTCTGGTTCTCTTCCAGAGTCGGCCTCCCTCCTGATGGCCATAGCGAGGTGCGGAGTACTTACCTCGCGGGCCTGGGGGCCTATCCGCGTTGTCCGGGAGAGGCACCGGCCCCCGTCGACTCTCCCTCGGCAAAATCCATGTGCTCCGGGGCTACCAGTGCCAGCTGCTGCTCCACTATCCCGCCAGATCCAGTATCTATTCCCGCGTTCTTGAAGGTCTCGAAGGCCTCCTCCCAGATACATTTGACCCAGGCTGCTTTCTGCTGGGGCTGGTGTTGATGTGGGCAGTCGCGAGCCAGATGCTCCTTGGACTTGCATTTTCGACAGCCAGAGTAGGTTGACGATCCTGGCAGCTGCCGGCCTTCCACTTCCGTTGGAGTCGTGGTCGTGGGCATGGCGCAGCATTGTTCCTTGGGAGATGCTTCTTCCTCCCAGAATTCTGCCAAAGGAGCTACAGGGAAGGGGGATTGATCGCGGGCAGTCTTCATATGCGCAGGATCCTTGCGCTCCTCCATCGTAGCTTGCTCCACATATCTGCGCAGTAGCTCTGCCTCCCATCCAACCTTCCCAGAGCTCTGGTTGAAATCCACCTTTCCAACCAATTCCTTGTGGACTCTGGCATGCAGTTCTGGTGTCAGTCCACTTAGGAATATTCCCGGTAGTGCCGCTCTACTTACTGGTCCCGTCACCCCATGGTTATGCAGCATTTCCAACATGTCGAAGGACTCCATGAGAGAGTGATGGAAGGTGGCGGCGTTTCTTCCAGCGTTCTTGCCAGAGGCTTGACGAGCTCGCGACAGCATATTGGGTAAGATACTCAGGTGAGCGTCAGTAACACACGCTCGCGCAAGCGTGGCCACTAAGTCGTCCGGACTCTGCATCTGGTTGGCCAACACTTTCTGATTTAGAACTCCTTGCGCTGACCCCTCCACCCGGTCCCTGATGATCAGTCGTAGTTCTTCTGGCACGGTGGTGATGGTGGCCCCTTCCTGATCTCCATCGTCGCAGGACTTCTTCTTCGTCAACGCCCTCTTCACCAGTGCCTCCTTGAAGTGATCTTGCAGTTCTCTCATGAACTTCTTCAGGGGAGCTAACAGATGTCCAGATGGTCTGTCCCCGCTGGGGCTATCCGTAGGGCATGTGTACGTGGTGATGCGGTCCCGTAGTTTCCGTAGAGAAAGCAACAATCTGTCCTCAGCTTCCAACTCCTTCAGCTTGGTATAGTCTGCCCGCTGTTGATCCCTCTCTGTCTGCTCCTGCTCGACTGGTCTTCGGGGCGGTGGACAGTTCGGAGGTTCTTCCTCAGGTTCCTCTGGTGGAGGTGGAGGCTGGGACTGTCGAGGGGGTTGTGACTGTGGTAAAGTGACACTGGGAGTTGGGATGTTGGGCAGTTGGGCCAATGCACCAGACCAGGGCGGCTGAGTACAATTCTGACAGAGTGGAACTTGCTCACACGTTCTGTTGGGTCCCGACATGACGTCCCATACTAACCCAGAGGCGACCTTAACCCCTCCAGTTGGTGACAACAACAGTCTACCGCATCTGCTGCAATCCGTGCCGCTCTGAACAGCCTGATCCCGTCTGGGTCCTACCAGCTGCATCACCGGGCTGATCAGTGACTCCCGAGCTCTGTGGTTCTGAGCGTGCCCATAGCTAATCGCTAGAGTGGAGTACTGTTTGGCTATGGCCACGGCTGTCTGAGCATCAGCATCGTGGCGCCTCACGTAGTCCCTGATACCCTGTTCTACAGTGATGGGTACCAGTGGGTCTCTCCACTCTTCCAGGGCTTCGTGGCTTGGTGGGGCTGCCTTAGCCGATGACGCTGAGCCTGATGCTTCATCATTGCCAGACTTGGACGGGGACCCTCCGGACTCAGATGGGGTGGTTATGGCTAAACGCCACGCCTCGTCGGGACTCAGTGAGGGATGCCGAGCCTTAGTCCAGTCATACCAGACCCACTCCGACTCTTCGGGTGAAGGGACTACTGCGCAGATGGCCTCCTTTCCCTTCAGAACCTCCCTCTGGGTTGCTATCAAAGCTTCCCAGCCCTCCTCTTCCCAACTCACCACTTCACCTCGAGCTGCTGCCAGAGCGACGGCCTTCTGGCGCTCTTCTGGGAGGCACTCAAAAGCCTGGTCCCGCAGAGCCTTGTCTTTGAACAAAGTTCTGACAGCCATCCCTTCTGTCAGCTCAGGCTCCAGAGCTGATACTCGAGAGGCAGGCTCCTCATCTACAGCCTTCCCTTTTGCTGCCTTGACTGTCCTCTTCTTGGCTAACTGCTTCTTCCGCCTCCGTTGCCGCCTGCTGCTGCCGCTGCTGCTACCTCTGCCTCTACGCCTGCTGCTGCCGCGGCTGCCTCGCTCCGGGGAAACTGTAGAATCGCTGGAGTCACTGGGCCCACTGCTGTCGCTGCTGGGAGGGAAACGAGGAATTGGTGAGAAGCCAGGGGGATATGCCAATCCGCATCTGGGTATTTCCTCCCACTGCGGCACGGATGGTTGCCTCTGGGCCTCTGCTGGAGCCGCTGAGAGTGCTGTGAAGCGTTCCGAGAGTGCTGAGAAGGTGTTGCGGGTGGGGGTCGCTCCTCTTTCCTTAACACGTGCTCTGCCAAAGTTCACTCCTGCAAAGAGTTTCTTTGGTAGCCCTTCCTGGTGTAGCAGAGTCCCGTGTTTAAGGGCACGCCTGTATTCCCTCTCTGTCACTCCGGCCTGTAGCACAGCCAACTCCTGCGGGGAGGCCGGATGCCAAATGATCTTCCCGCTCCGGGTGCGTGGTTCATTGTAGAACCATTGTGTGAGAGTCTTCTTTTCCTCAGCTGACAGTGCAACTATCTGCAACCTCACGGGGGCTGAAGCCTGCGATTCCGCGCTGTCCCCACTGTGGTCGCTCCACGCAGTGCTGGTTCCCTCTATCCATCTGATCACCCGGACCTTCCGGTCCTTCCCGCACTTGCTGTACGCACGGTCCAGAGCTATTTGCTCTGGCGACCGGAAATCCTTCCTTCGGTCTGGCGATCTCTGCCTGTCCCCCTGAGGAACTGAGGGTTGCCCAGCTGGCTGAGCCTGCCGAGCTGGCTGAGCTGGAAGCTCTGATGCCTGGAGACGGGCTGATTCTCTCAAAGCTCTGACAGACCGTGCTCCTTCCTTCAGCTGCGGTCCGACTCTCTCCAGGGCAGCCACCAATTCCCGGCTGGCCAATTCCCCTCTGGCTTCCATCGCTGGGCGCGGTGTCGCTGGAAGGGGTAGTGCTGGAAAGTCCTCTGCAGAGACACAGGAATCAGGCAATACAAAGTCCGCGTGTTGCAAGGCTGATGCTGGCTGAGTCAGGTTCTCGCCAGAGCCTCCGGCGCTCAGGACAGGTGAGGGATTCTGATCGCGAATCGCTGGAACTGCGCCTGCTTGGGCGACTGGGGCCACACCTGCCTTGGCCGCTAAAGCAGCGTTTGCTGACTGTCCCGGCATTGAAGGTGAGGATGCCGAGACAGTCGAGCTAGAGGACGCTTGACCAGTCGCAGTCTGACTGACAGCGGCTCTGCTGCGCTGGATCAGAAGCTCAGTACGTTCTGGTCTCTTCCTGGTTCGTTCAGCGCGCCCCTCGCTGGTTACAGCCAGTCCTTCCAGCGTCGTCGTCGAGCCAGTTCGTGAGTCGGTAACAGCCGTAACTCCAGACACCGATGGCGTTGTAACAGCCGCACCTTCAGACACCGATGACGTTGTAACGACCATATCTCCAGACACCGATGACGTTGCGACAGCCGTATTTCCAGACACCGATGACGTTATAACAGCCGTATCTCCAGACACCGATGACGTTGTAATAGCCGTATCTCCAGACACCGATGACGTTGAAATTTGGCCAGAGCCTCCGGCGGAAAGGGTCGACGTGGGAACCCTATCCCCCACCATTGGGCAAGTGACAACAGTGGCACTTCCAGACACCGATGACGTTGAAATTTGGCCAGAGCCTCCGGCCGAAAGGGTCGACGTGGGGACCCTATCCCGGTAGCATAATGATTCGGGAATAGATTACTCCAAAATGGGGAATAGAAATTTCAATCTGTTTTTGGGGAATAGGTGTGTGACACATGCATATGCGTCTAAAGTTTTGCGTTTAAATTTTTAATAAATCGTTAAAAATTTCCCCCCACCCATCTGTTCACTTTCACTTTGCAAACATGAGGAAGCCTCCGAAAAAGTACACTAGGGTGTGTCTTTCTTGCGATAATGGCGGGCGTCGTTGTACTGTTGAACACACTGATGGTATGCATTTTATTGTCCTCTATTCAAGAAAGAGGACAGGGTAAAAGATTCTCGATTGAATTAAGCATGGTTACATGTGACATATAATCTATTCCCCAAAAACAGATCGAAAATTCTATTCCCCATTTTGGAGCAATCTATTCCTCGATAACCTTTTTTCCCCCTATCCCCCACCATTGGGCAAGTGACAACAGTGGCACCTCCAGACACCGATGACGTTGGAATTTCGCCAGAGCCTCCGGCGGAAAGGGTCGATATGGAGGCCCGATTCCCCGCTTTCGGGCAGGAGGTCGCAGAAACGGATTGTGCTGCCAGTGCTGCCATGTTCATCCGTTCTAAGTCCTGCAGCTTAGTGGCAATCGGAGTGAAAACAGGGGTATGAACAGGGGTCACCAGTGCCGGAATACCCCCTACTGGCTCACTGGACAATGTACTCAGTGGTACTGGGCTCACTGGTACTTGCACAACTTCCCCCCCCCCCTTGCCGAGGGGGTAATTCCTGCGCTGGTAACGTGCACTAAAGGTGTCACAGCAGGTGGTTGCTGCACAGCTGCTTCCGTCACTGGAACAGGACAGGACAGGGCCCAATTCGGTGCCACGGACGCCGTGGGGTACGGTGAAAGCTCGGGCACTGGCAAATTCGGCACCGGGGGAGACAGCATACCCGGAGAAGGGTACCCCATTGGTACGCCGTACGCAGCCGCTGGCAACGGAGTGTTATGTGGCCACAAGGCACGTGGCGGCAGTTGGTGCTGCTGACCGTACTGCTGTTGTTGCAGAAAAATTTGCTGTTGAAAATTCCTCTGGTGAGCTAAATCCTCACGGGGCTGCGGCTGCCAAAATTGACCGGCTGGCGTTGTCATAATTGGGCTGCCGTTGGAGCTGCGCTCGTCGTACCCACTGTGGGGGCCAAAAAAATCGTACGAATTCCGCGGAAATTGCGGCGGCGCCGTCATAAAATTACGCTGCGGCAGTTCGTGCAAAAATCCGTACGCAGAATTCACATCAAGCTGCTGCGTTGAGCCAACGTACGAGAGTCCAGGTTGCGTGTGCGCAGCCGATTGCGGAATGGCGTGTGAAACAATTCTGGGGTCGAGCGATTCAGAGTAATTCGCCGCCGAAGGAAACTGCGATTGCCCCGTGGAAGCCGCTACAGCCGTGTGCGGCGGAATTCCATGCTGAAAGTCCATGGCTGCGTTGTGAGTGAACGCACGTTAACGGCAGTGAACTCACACAGTACGGGCGATAAATTTCTGCCGATTGACGCCGATTTCGGTTGAACAAAAGGCAGATCCCGCGGAAAGGCACCTGCAAAGACGAATTACAATCGCACTTGTACGTGCGGTATATGCATTCAGGAACAGTATATGATATATTTTCCGTCGATATTCGCAGCCCTGACGAAAGGCAGACGCAATTAAGCGCGTTTTACGTCGTTGTCTTCAGAATTCCCGTGGGAACCCGCGGAAAGGCCTCGCGGAGAAGTCGTGTGCCGATAATTGTACACCCGAAGTTGCAGTCGGCACAAACAGGTCGCGTCTAACGCAACCACGCTGATACCAGTTGTTCGGGGGTGCTCTCTAAGAGCTTCTAAGACTACTTACACAATGCAGGGAACCTAGTTCAATCCTACAGAGAGATATATATTGCTGTAAGCATGATACATATATGTGAATCGGATCTTTCTTAAATGTCGGAGTTACAACAGCCAGGTGTGGCTGTTCACAGTAACAAATTCAAAAAAAACTGTTTCATTCAGCCTGCTCGGCTGCTTTATGCCATGGTTTCCGATCTCGAACTTTCGAACATAACTCGATGTCGACTCCTGTCAGGTCCCATCATACTTCATGAGAACTCGATCTGTCACATCATAGAATCTGCCGACTAGCCCAGTTATATCATCACTATATTCCGAGCCACTCCATATCACTCTGAATAATTATAACTGTGCTGACTTGGCAATATTGGAGGCCTACCAGCTTTCCCTCCAATTTCTCTGACTGCTGGTTTTCCCACCAAAACTCACTTTCGGGTCAGGCATTTCTGTCAGTCATTTCTGTCAGACCCTCTTGTCATCTGGTCACATAAATGCCTGTCACTGATGACTGTCATAGTACCCGTCACTCGTAGCTCTGACGCGCCATCATACTGTCTCGTGACTTACCCTAGCACAAGCTCGGCCAATAAGATGGAGCATATGGCACTTGGCTCCTCCTCAATTCTGCACTGTTTGCGGATTACGGGGAACTCGTCATAGCCGATCAATATACGCGTGACACGCCAGGTGACACGCCTGGCGGACCTGGCATAGTTAAAAATGTCACGCCAAGTCCGCCAAAAAGAGCATACACTTGCAAGACACTGTAATGTTGAATCTTAAAATGACAAAAATAACTTAGGAAACACAATTTCTCTGAGATTTGGCGGACCTGGCGTAGAGCAGACCTGGCGTGAGGCGGACCTGGCGTGAGGCGGAC
>LGRX02022521.1:0-11349 GCA_001247695.2 Cymbomonas tetramitiformis
CCGCATTGACGCCAAGGGTGTAAATGCACACACGTCCTCACTCGCGGCCGTGCCGCCTCCACCCCGAGAGACGTACAATAAATTCACACGTCCTCAGCGTGGCTTCAGCGAGTTATGCGCCCTGTGTGTGGGTCCCACGGCGGGTCGTCATTGACGGCCCTGGTGAGTGAGGAGACCTGTGTTTGGGGCCCCAGTGCGTCGTGAGGACTGTGCGTGAAGTTGCGGGTCGTGAGGCCTGTGTGTGGGGGCCTGGCATGTCGGAAGGCCTGTGTATAGGGCCCCAATGGGTCGTGAGACCGATGCATGATCGTCCCTTGGGGCTGTTGAGGCGGAACGTTACAAGCCACTAGGTTGGTTTTGTGGATTTGTTTCTACAGGAAGGCCGCCGGCTCTTCCTATTCCGACCGTTAAAAGCTTTCATAGCGCACCAGCTTTGCTCTCCGCCTTCTTGTGCTTCAGTTGCGGCGCGCAACCGCACCAGCACAGCAGTTGCAGAGCACGGGGCAATTGGCCGGAGTGCGATTTGGTGCAGTGCATCTGACCAGCGTCATGTGCGCCCTCATTTCTCAACATTAGCCGCGATCGTGACTGCCGGCAGTTTCAGGTCTGGCATCTGCTCGAGGCAACCCTCTCCTCACCCCCTCGTCGTGCATATTCCGGCGTCCTCCGGGAGGGGTTCTTGGGACCCTTCGCTGCGCTGGCGAACCCGACCGTTCTTCTTGAGGGACTCCAGGCGGTCTCCGGGAGGGGCTTCCTCGCACCTCTCCACGGAGTTTCGTGCCTCTCGCCGGAAAACGTTCCAGGCACTAACATGAGAGGGGAGTCCTGGCACCCTGCCGCAGAGTTTTGTGTCGCTGTCGAGAGAGTCCCAGGTGCCCTCCGCGAGGAGCACGAGCCGCTCCCCCTCAGCTGCAGTCCAATCTGCAATGTTTGAATCGATGCGATGCGACGTGTGGATGCACCCTCAACATGATGCATGACTCCACCATCCGAGTAAAGCACGCACCATCAATGCGAGACATGAATGCACCATGTATGCAAGGCATGTATGCATAATCGATTCTTCGCAGCACCACGCGTGTGCTAACTCGGCGCACGGAACGCGTTTCGCACTGCTCGTCCCCCCGCGCCTCTGATCACCCCATCATTCAGTGGAAATGTGCCATCGGCCATGTTAAGTACTGTAAACGCATCTCCGCACAAATGTGGGAGTTAAGCGCCTCTCCGCACATATGTGGGAGTTAAGCGCCTCGGTGAAGAAAATGGAAGGGAAACCTGTTGTAAGACACCAAGCCTTGCGACATGGCCTGACGCACTCCGCAGCATCACTCCGCGCCATCACTCCGCGGCATCATGTACTCCTAAGGCCTCGTTGAGGAAGCTAGCCTAAAACCTAAAGTGAGTCACCGGAATACCGTTACAGATGCTCGTTGTGTGTCACCGGGGAGGGCTCCTGCAGGGGGGTGCGGGAGTTGCAAACTGCGGCCTCCGGGGCAGCCAACGAGCGTGCGCCCCCTCCACACTCTTCCGTAAGCCCGCCCCAGTGCAATGGTTCTGGGGTCGCCTGACGAGGCCTCTTCGGTGGCAACAAAACGCGAGCCCTTCCCTCTGGGCGTCATGGTGCGGCACTTGAAGCTTGCATGCTAACAGTGAGCTCGGAAGGGACCCTTTGAGTACCCCATGAACGACTCTTCCACCGTTGGATCATTTATGGTTTGATGCGTTGAACAAGTAGCGGATCCCATACGTTTCCGTCATTTCCCATTCAAATTGGATTCACCTTTCGTGCGCGTGCATGAGGGTGAACAGTGCCACCCACCAGTGATGAAGTGGCTGACACTGGCTAGAGCCTAGAGTGATCACTGCCGCTGGATGACGGCTTTTGCTGATTGCACCTCTAGCTGCTGTATCGTCGATTCTGCAGTGAGATGAGACTGTGAAACCCTTTCAATTTGGCAGGGCCGCTTGTGGAGTACTCACACCTATGCGAGGTCAAACCAGACCCCCTTCATCCTTATCCTGCAGCAAGAGGGGGGGGCACTCACACAGATTATGTGCTAATTGTCACCGGGCATCAGGTGGGTTGACGCCGAGCCAGCAACAGCAGGAATCCCTTCGCGCGCAGCGCAAAGAGGTTCTCTCATTGGCCGGTCGCCTTATTGCTGCAGATGCGGCAGATGCTGCAGATGTCGACCTGGTGCTGGGGGAGGGCGGCTGCTCCGACGGCAGAGCACTGATGCGGCTGATAACTGCACTGCAGGAGAGAAAGCATAGTCTCTGCCTCCCGGTGTTCAGGTCTCCCTCCACCCAGCCGCTGGCCCAAAATGGCCTTCAAAATCCGACAGTTTCGACTGAACTTACTCAACATTGTCAGTCGGAGTCAGTCCTGGTGCGGTTGCAGTTAGCTACGTTCGCGCCAGGGACTCGTGCCATCACATGTGGGGCCGCCGACTGGTGACGGTGTGTTTGGCCTACGTCCAGGTCCAAAGTGTCCCTTTTGAGAGATCGGGTCGCTCGAGCCGACTTGCACCGGGTTTACATCTGAGAGTCTGTCAAGGGGTTGAGCCAGAGTGTGTACGTCTGCGAGTCCGTCACAGACGTACAGGGGGTTATATCAGATTGTACATCGGACAGTCCAGTAGGGGTTACATCAGAATGTACTTCCAATTTACAGAGGCAGAGTGAGTGACAGAGTCAGAGTGGACGTCTTCATGTATGCCATAAATGCACCAAAAGACCTTCGAACGGTCGCACGTGGACTGCGCTCGTGGACTGCGCACGTGGACTGCGCTCGAGCAGCCGTTTTGAAGAGGCTTGACTGATTTCCCCATAAAGCTGTACCCGCGCAAGTCCATGCGGGCTGCGCCGAGCTGTGTCATTCATATATTATTGATTATTACTGATTTCCCCATAAAGCTGCACCCGCGCAAGTCCATGCGGGCTGCGCCGAGCTGTGTCGTTCATATATTATTGATTATTACCGATTTCCCCATAAACCTGCACCCGCGCAAGTCCATGCAGGCTACGCTATTGCGCGCGTCAAACCCTAAAAACCCCTAAAACCCTATTTGTCCCGAGAGCGAGGGCTCTGTAAGTGAGCAGGCACAAGGGATGGCGGGGTGACGCGGTGACGGGGTGGCACACAGGTGGGCCCTGGCGACGCCAGAAGTCCGCCAGCAGGTGGATCTCCGGCATTGCAATAAAGTACTTCATGTGCTGGCACAGAACCGGCAAGTCGACGACGCCTTTGGTTTATTTCATGAGATGCGCGGTCAAGGGCTGGTGCCAGACATCGTGACATACAACACCCTCATCCACGCGTGCGCCATGTGCGGCCGGTCAGACCAGGCCTCGGCGACTCTGCGCCAGATCCGGGGAGCTGGTTTGGAGCCCGACGTCATTTCATACAACATCCTGATGGATGCATTTGTGAAGAGCGGGCAGCCGGATCAAACCCTCAGGGTGTTCAAGCGCATGCGTGCATGGACTCGCCTCAAGGGTAACATTACCACCTTCAACATACTCGTCAACGCCTATGCAAAGGGTGGGGCCCTCGAGCAGGCCGTGAGCGTGCTGCAGCGTATGCGTCAGAGGGGTATCAGCCCCAACATGAAGACGTACACCTCGCTGCTGGATGCGTGTGCGAAGGCCAAGGATCCTGAGAAGGCGATGGAGCTGTACGGCCACTGGCGTGCTCAGGGCGTGAAGCTGGACGGCTACGCCTACACTGCCCTCGTCGACGCGTGCGCGAGCGGGGGGCAGCCCGCGGCGGCGATGGAGGTGTGCCGGCACGCCAGGGAGCAGGGGATCGAGCCGCATATCTTCAGCCGCACGCTTCTCAACCAGATTCTTACAGCGTTCACTCAGGCGAGGGAGCCGGAGAGGGCCAGAGAGGTCCTGGAGCTAATGCGGGCGGCGGGCACACGCCCGGAGCGCTCGAGCTACACCGCCCTGGTGAAGTCGTTTTCGAAGATCGGCGAACCCGGGAAGGGCCTGGAGGTGCTCGAGTCCATGCAAGCGGCGAAATTAGATCCCGAAGTGAGCGCCTTCTGCGCCTTGATTAATAGCTATGTGCAGGACGCGCAGCCCGGCCGGGCGATGCAGGTGTTCGGACTGATGCGGGACGCCGGCCACCGGGGGAACTTCAAAACTTGCACCGCCCTGATGGAGGGGTGCGCCAAGGTGGGGCGAGCTGTTGACGTGACGCGCGTGCTCGAGTTTCTGCGGAGCGCCGGGATGAAGGCAGACACAGGGAGCCAGAACATTTTGATGCGCGCGTATGTGAACAGCGGGCAGCTGGAGGCGGCGGCGGGCGTGTTTCAGCGCCTGTCAGAGGCCGATCTGCATCCAGATATCACCAGCTTCAACATCCTCATCGACTCGTACGCGAAGGCCTCGATGCTCGATCAGGCGGTGGAGTTATTCTCGCGTCTCGAGGGAACAGACAACCTCAGCCCAAATACAAATAGCTACAGCAGCCTCATGGATGCGTATATGAGAGTCGGGCAGCCACGTATTGCGCTGGAGATATTCGATCGCATGCGCACGGTGAATGCTGGTATCGACGCAACGGTGCACTCTCTTGCGCTGGATGCCCATTGGACAAGGGCGGAATACTCCGCAGCGCTTTGGATGGCTCAGCGGGATCTAAGGCGCCACTATGCGGGCGTTCTGCAGAGCAAGCACGACCAAGAGACGGTTTGGGCACTTGATCTGCGGTCCCAGACTTCCGGAAGTGCGCAGTGCTTGGTCTTGATTTGGTTGGGATGCCTCACTGATCTTCACCCTCACACGTATGACGCTGTCGGTGACTTGACAATTATAACGGGTAGTGGCCAGCCCTCCCAGGTTCTTGGAATAGAATCTGTGCGCAAAGGAGTCACCAAGCTTCTGCACGAGCTGGGCGCGCCCTTCGCGATGCCTACAGCCACTGCTGGATGCCTCGTCGCCTCGCCGCAGCAAGTGGCACAGTGGATAGCGGCCCTCAAAACAAAATTTGAGGTCCCCGACTGCAGTCTGGAGCAAGGAATAGTGTCGATATTGCAATCTCGTGCGTCGGACGATCGAATTTCCAAACGATGCCCAGCAAACGAATACATGGAGCAGTCGATAGAGGCAGTGGGCGACGCGATACCCCAGTTGTGAAGCCATGACTGAGCATCTGGACTCGCCGTTATCGCCAGTGGTCATTAGCACTTACCATCAACAAAGTTAAATGTATGAATACATGTGCAACGTTGTTGTATATGCACAATCTATACATTATGGTGCAGATGAGTTTCACAAGCTCACACATATCTTCGTAAGCCAGCAGCATCCTATGCACTGCATCTTAAAAGAGCATCGTCGTACCACTCAGCAAGCAGTATGCAGCGCCTGAGAAATCGGTTCGGGTGCAGTATTATAATGAGCACTATTCGTCCAAAAAATATATTCTCGCCATTTACACAACATCTGCACACCTCTTGCTACGGTGGAGAGGGCCGGTCATCACAATTTGTTTGCATTTTTCCCGTATACTAACTAATCATTGTACTAGGCACATCGTGCACAACTCTACAATGACATGTCATTCGTCCACATAAACGCGAAATCATTCGTATCAAATAAGCACATGAGGTAGGCCACACTACTCTACATTTACAGTATGAGGCAAATCGTGCATACCGCCATGTGTGTATGCGCCATTGACGTGCGGCTTTGAGACGCTAATGCGCAGAAATTCTCGAGGCACTGCGTCTAACGAAACATTGGAGAAGTTTATGAAGTAATGCCGTGCATGGCGTTCGCGAATTCAAGCAACCGGCTTAACATTGGTTTAACAGTATCAGCTTCAATGTAAGCTTTTGTAAGCCAAAAACGCAGAAATCTATAAAGTCGCGCCAATTCGGCCTTCGGGCACCGTATAATAATTGGAACGACTCCCTGCCCTCGCACCCTACCATCGTCCCAATTTGACATGTGGGAACCATTACACCATCCATCCCATCTGATTGGGATGCCATCGGTCATATACCAGCTCCATCACTTTTAACCAACTGCGAGTCATTTAGAAATGCGTTTTCATTCATACTGTTAGAACTAATAGTTGACGGAGTACATGGAGATCCGATGAAACGTGTTTTGTATTCTGGAAATCTTAAACAAAATAAAACAAAAACTGGAATGATCTCGTTATCCGGAGAACATTTGAAAATCGACATTCTTAAAAAAAGTACCAAGTTTAAGTACCAAAAGACTTCCCGGGAAATCGTGTATTTTTGTCGCGAACTTATGCACGAAGCGTCCACACAAAGCCTAACTCTCTAGCCCTACTACTAAACAGTCTTACTTATTGTCAGCGCTTCCATAACACTAGCTCGGCTTTGCATATGTTGCCTTATATGACTGCACAGTTGGCTTGCTACTGTAACTACACAAAATCTCAAAATTTTTGATATCTCCTTCCTCTTCTCACAACTTATGCAAGCTCTTTTTCTCAACAGAAAAAGACTGTTAATTACAGTTCTGACGCTATCGTACAAGAGCAAGTCCACAAATGTATATCTTTACAAGCAGAAGAATACTGTATCTTATAAATTATCTCATAACACTGCTGTTTTCGCGGTCTTAAGCGAGTCCTGGCTATTTTCGGAATCACTGTTACGAAGGCAAAACAAAAATGAGCGTCTGTCTCACTCTTGCACGCCGCCCTACTTATTCTCACTATCTCTTAACAAGTGTAACACCCGCTTATCTTTCCGTATCTCTTCACTGTCATAACTCCTCACGCGTACCGTACAGCGCGTGTCATATGTTCGTCACAGAGACTGCTACAGCAAGTGTCACAACCCGGCTGAGGTACACGATAAGCCGTGGTTTGTGACAGCTGTCGCGAACTTATGCACGAAGCGTCCACACAAAGCCTAACTCTCTAGCCCTACTACTAAACAGTCTTACTTATTGTCAGCGCTTCCATAACACTAGCTCGGCTTTGCATATGTTGCCTTATATGACTGCACAGTTGGCTTGCTACTGTAACTACACAAAATCTCAAAATTTTTGATATCTCCTTATCTCTTCTCACAACTTATGCAAGCTCTTTTTCTCAACATCCCCCATCTGTAGCTGCCACTGGTAGCACAGACATTAAACAAGAGCTTGCTCAGCATCTTCTGTTGTGACACCATCCATCGCGAACTTGCCCATGCTGAAGGTAAACATACCCACTCCAGAAGCTTCTCCTCCTCGCAACATCCTGGCCCGTGTCAAAGGATTGCGAAACACCATGACCCACATGCATCTTCTGCCAATAGGCCCATGCTCTAAGTGCCCAATCACATGTAAGCGTCCAGCGTGACACAACTTACGAAAGTATTGTGCCCTGCTTTCTGTCATATCTGTCATGTAGTGCGATGGCACATGAATACAAGCCACCACTCGGCTGGCCAGCACTGCCAATGGCAACGCAACATCCAGCACTGCGAACCAGGGTGAGGTCACCACCGCGTCACACACCCCATACTTCTCCTTCCAGGCTCGATAATTGCCCGGTTGTAAAGCATTAAGGGCTTCGTGCCATTTCAACTGCGGGTTCCAATCATTGTTCATAACCTTCAGGTGAGGCCATTCCAGCGACATAACCTTGCCAATGACACCTGTGCCAGCCCAAGGATCCCATACCTGTGTGACCTTCTCCCAAGTCACCTCGTGCGCCAAACGTCTGACCTCCTGAGGAACTGTCATCACCAACTCTAAGCCCCAATCCAGTTGACTGGCAATCTTCACCTGAGCTCTGCTCAATTGCGTCACATCTCCTCTCTTCTGCACTTCCTCGGGGCTCATGGCCTGCACCGTGGACGTCTTGCGGAGACTTCTCGCGCGAGTGTGCTGCTCTGCACACTTCCTGCTCAAGATGGTACGATGGCCCTCATGCCAGAATCCTGGCATCACTTCTGTGATCACTCTGCTGAGCTCCTCCTGGTTTCCCCAGGCCACTCTGTCAGGAAGATCCCCCATGCTCCCTTCTTTCCTGAGCATCTGCCGCGACGTCAGCGCCTGCCATGGGTCTTCACGCCCCGGCTTCACTGCACGATGTGGACCCACGTCTGCAGGCAACAATACCACATCTGAGCCCAGCTTCTCTCTCAGCTGCAGCTCCATGGCAGCCATCTTGTCGACGATCGACGCACTCACCTCGGCGGCAGCTGCCACCACGGCCCCACCTAAGCACTTGGGACATTGCCAATCTCCTTCAGGTACTCCATCCAGCGCTGGATTCAGACACCACGTGTAATAACCACGGTTACAGGTGTCACACAGCAACATGGCTGCCTCCCCATCTGTCCGCATGCACGCCTCACACGCGAGATGCTTGCTGGGGATGGCTGCACTGCAGTCGTACTGATCTTTCACTTGTAGGTGACATGGTGCAATGTTTTGCACTGTGCTCTTCTCCCGCAGCTTCGTGCTGTCCTCCAACACTACCACCCCATCTCTTTGCACCTTGACTATCTTTAGGATGGCTGGCTTGGTGGCCACCTCCATGCCAGAGCGCGGTTGTTGTCGTATATATACGAAATCGCCTGCCTTGAACTGGTGCGGCTTCGGCTCGTAGCTGCCACTCCTCCTGTGCTCGTATCGTAAGGTGTCGCGGTGCTGGGCGATCTCTAGGTTGCACCCTGCATGTACCATGAGCCTCTTCACGATGGCTGCTCGCTGTAACAGGTCATCAGCCAGTGTCTTCTCCTCCTGCTTCCCAAAGTCCAACTCGGGTCGAGCACGAAGATCCGGTGGCACCGTGGCTTCCTGAGCGAACAGCAAGGTGAATGGCGCCACTCCAGTCGACTGCTGCCTAGCTGCGTTGTAGCTGAGTACGAGTGACCAGAGCATCTCATCCCACTCGAAGTCCAGGCCCTTGTCGAGGGCCATCTTCTTGAAGCAAAACTTGAGGGTGCGTACCACCCGTTCAGTCAAGCCATTGCTCTCTGGGGAACTCGGTGAAGTCACTCTTCGGTCAATGAGACACTGCTTGCATAGAGCAGAGAACTCACCTTCAAACTCTGTGCCCCCGTCCACCAGGCATTCTGCGGGCGCCCCAAACACGGATAGAACATGATTGCGAAATGCGCTGGCGATGGTGGCGGCCTCCTTATCAGGGATTGGAACGCACACGACGAATCGCGTATAGTGCTCAATCATGACCAAGACGCGTTGGTTCCCAGCCTTCGTGACGCGTTTCGTAGGCCAAGCTAAATCCAGGGACCAGCGGTACATAAAGGACTTGATTTCCAGCGGCGTGAGCATCGCCTCCTCCCGTGCATAGTGCGTCTTCACCCTCTGGCATGTCTGGCACTGAGTGACCACTGCTCGCACATCCTGTTTCATGCCTGCCCAGTAATGGCGTTGCCACAACAGGTTCAGTGTCCGCCTGATGCCCCAATGGCCAGTCCTCTCATGGTGCTCACGTACCAGCTGAATCCTGTCACAGGGCTTGGGCACCAGCAGCTCCTTACCACTGACGGTGACCATGTATAACTCGCCCATGAGCTCGTCCCAACGGTGACGCGCTGCTCTCTTCCTCACCGCCCTGTGGTACTCCTCCTTGGGCACCTCCACTCTTCCTCCGGTCTTGACCCACGCGAGGCATAGCTCGTCCTCGTGTATGTCGGGGTATCTTTCTCGAAGTGACTCCTGGTTGGTTACGCTGGCTAGCATGGCAACCATTCTCGTAGTGGCAGGCAGCTTAGGCAGCCTCATCTCTTTCTCCTTTGCCACTGGTGCCCATTCTGGGGCTGAGCTTGTCTCTGCTGGCTTGCCTCCAGGTCTTGAAAAGGCCTGCCGGTGACGTGCCTCATAGCCCGCGAGCTTCATGGAGGCCATCTTCCACTGTCTGCGACGTGGAACGGCGTCGGCGGTGCCTAGCCCCTGTGTACCTTTCTGCCCCTGGCTGCACATGCGTTGCAGTCGTTCTTCCCAGTCCTGATGGCTGAGACGTCGCGCGACTTGCTGGGTGTAGCCGCTGGAACTGGTGATCCACTCTGCTAGTTGTGCACGCACCGGCTCAGCTGTGTCCTCGGAGGTGACAGCCACCTTGGTGGATTTCGCGATAGGGATGGCAGCTAGCGTGCCATGCTCCTCCTCCTCGCTCTCCTCACTCTTCGGCAGTTTGGTCGTGCTGGCCTCCGCAATCGCATACAATAGCCCCATTGCTCTTCGATCCATAGCAAGGCCAAGCACTCCTGCCAATTCTTCGTCCTTCATGCCATGCGCCGCGCGCAGCTCACCCGCGCTGTACCCCATGGCAACTGCCTTCTCGTCCAGGTTAACCTCTCTGGTCTCCCCCACTTCATCATCATCTCCTTTCCTTACCACTGTGCCTGCGCGAGGTGCGCGAAAAGCACGAGAGTTTTGTGTCGCCAAGATGGTTGGCAATACTCTCATGGGCTCCCCCACAACGTTGGCGGTGTAGTGAGGCTTCCTGTCTCCTGTGACAACCCTGCGCGGCTTCCAGCCTCGCTGCAAAATATCGCGCACGTATCTGTCTGGTGGTCTGTCCACCCGCTCCATCACCAGATTGAACTGCTGATTTTGAAACAGATTGCTCCAATATGCTCGTAGGCGATGCGCGTATGATCCCGCGCGCGCCGCGTCGAAGGACACCGGCTGGCCCACCACGCTGTTGATGATGGGAAACACCTCCTTCCTGATCTTCGAGTTCTCCCTGTGTGACAACGGAGAAACGTTCTCTAGCACATATGCTGGCGGTCGCTGAGGCTGCAGCTGTTGCAGCGTGGAGAGGACTCGCACTGCCTGGTAGAACAGTCTGCTGTGCCTGCCCTCCAGACCAGCCAGCTTGCCAGCTGGTGATAGGTCCTGGCATGGATATCCACACACCATGACCCACTGCTCTCCACTCAACGCCCCTGCATGTACAAGGTCAATGAGGCTGGTGTCTTCGATGTTGCTGGGCAGTTGCTCCAAGTGGGCTGCCTCGGCACGAAACAAGTCAGGATGACGGCGGCTGAGCGCCATGCACCTGGCCCTGGCTACCGTCTGGCTGGACTTCGAGATGTCCTGGTAGAGGTACTTGTTGACCTTAACTCCGCAGCGCAAGAGCATCTCTAGTCCAGCACACAGGCCCCCACACGGCTCGTAGCAGACCACGCCCTCTTCTCTGGCTTCCCGGAAGAAGCTCTTGCCAATCACTCTCGTGTCGATCTTCTTCGGCACTTTGAGCTTGCCACCCTCCATGGTCTCGTCGCCGTATATCGCCGGTGAGCCTCCGGAATGCATACCCCTGATTGGCCAGACCTGGCTGAGGGCATCCCAGGCGACTCGAGTCAACCTGCCCGAGCACCTGGCCACTTC
>LGRX02022522.1:0-15408 GCA_001247695.2 Cymbomonas tetramitiformis
CCTAAAACTGTATGAGCTGCTTTCTATAAGGACTGCAAGCTATAAGCTATAAGCTATAAAGTATATAAACAACTGACTGCCTATGTATTCACACTTCCTCAAGGGGGAAGAAGGTGGATAGGATTCACACATATCCATTTCATATTCCGATCTGGTGATTTCTGATGGATTGCTTTTGATAAAATCACTGCATCCACAAATAACGTTGAAATCTGTACAACGTTGAATCCACCATCACTAATAAAGTGTAAACTCGGATGGGAAACTATATTCCAATGACTATAAGTTGACTCTTGCTCAGCATTTACATTCTCGAGTAAGTTTGGAATGCTGAACTATATACATAACATATAACCTGATACCATGCTTAATTGCATTTCCTGGATCAGAAGATGATAGTTATATAATGTATATATATATATATCCCACCTGATGCACTTTGGCACTATAGCCGTACATAAGAGTGGGAAGGACAAGTGCATCGCTGTAAGACTGGTTGATATAGTCCCAGTGTTGAAGGCAGAATTTGGCACCCGAATAACAGCTGATAACTGTTGGTGACCACCATGCAAAACCTTCCAAGCGTAACTCTTTTGTCCTGAGATGCAAGTGAATTGTTCATAAATGTTGACATCACATAAAAGCATTCTGATAAAAACCCTATATATCCATGTGAGTTGTCATTGCTACAAATGACATGGGTTTTGAATCGTCGAATGAGTATAACTCCAATGAATTCATTAGTACAGAATAGCTGTAGAGATTATTCCTCCGGCTGGATTGCAATCATTCACAATCCCTGTACATTCCGGTGACAAAATATTGCACTGGACTGATCACCACATTGGTATAATCTGTGATATATAAGTCACCAGAGAAAGCATTGCAATCAGCACAATGCTGTCTAGACTCACAAAGATGAGTAACAGATATTCTCAGATGTAATAAATGGAGGCACAATGTGACCTACGCTAAAATCGCGTATGCTAGGGCACTGTATTGTGACCTGCGCTAAGATCGTGTATGCATGGACACACCATGACTCGTGCCAATGACGTGGACATATATTTTTTGCCACGACATCACATCTGAAATCAATAAATCACTCAGAGTAAAGGTGTTGACATCAGTATAGCACCATTATACATATAGTCATGAGGATTTTAAAGAAGACATAGTCTCTCCGATATTGACAAACATGGTACATATATATATATCCATGCTCTCTGATCATATATTGATATCCCACAGCATACGATGATGGTAATAGCAAGCAAGGCATGGAATCGATTGTTTGATATTCTGATACCATCGATATATCAGAATATCAGAATCAATTGATGCCTATTTGATACACAATCAAAATCTTACAATCAATTGATACCCACCTCCGAGAATTACAATCGATTGATGCCTAATCCGAATTATCACCATCGATCGATTCTCGATTTGCATTATCACAATCAATTGATCGTGACCGTGGGACATATCAGAATCGATTGATATTTGCGCGTGACACGCAATCACATATCGATATGCAGTATATAACTCCCTAACCGATCCTTCATTCTTGAATTCTAGGCTTTTCATTCGTCTCTAATTTGGGTTCGCTGAAGTGTGTTTGAGATGAACCAATAAACATGCAAATGACACCCATCCTCAGATTGGAGGGGGCGTGTTGGAGGCTCTCGACTCGATTTGGTGGCATTCCAAAATCAATTTTTTTGGCCGCGAGGACCTCAATTTACAGTGTGACGGAGTGTCACGACTATTGACGAACTATCGACTGCCTGTGTGAATCAAGATGGGTAAACGTGGACGTGGAAGTAAGCCTAACCATGTGAAACTCGTCGCCCAAGGGAAAGGCCCTATCAAACGGACGCAGCAAACCCCTTTCGACCCTGCTGGCAGTGATGATATCGTTTACAGCGTGCGAGAGATTAAGGCAGAGCGGGTGGCAAAAGGCAACGCGCAATGGCTTGTTGGCTGGGAGAACTTTCCAGATGCGAAACACGACACTTGGGAGCCGGTAGAAAATCTAGCCGGCCTCGAGACCTTGATCAGCGAATTCCGGCAGCGGTTCAAGGAAGAGCAAGAACTCCTTGAAACACAAGCTGCTGCTGCACGAGGTCTCTCCGGCCGAAACTTTGCATACATACAGCTCATTCATAGACGAACACAATGATATATTGTTTGTTGTGATAGGATTGGTAAAACCCAAAATCTGATACCCATTAGGGCACAATTGGTTATCATGAATGGTATCGATAGGTATCGTTATCGTTCTCAGTCGATAGGTTCGAAAAATTATCGTTATCGTTCGATTATAAAATTTGACTTATTCATCGTTATTTGATAAGTTCAAAAAATCACGATACCGAGCCTTGGTTGATATAGCCTCGGTAGAAATTTTGGGGTATCATATCAATTGATATTGCCTCGGTAGGAATCACTATCAATTGATGTGCATTTGCTAGAATTGCAATCAATTGATAATATAATGTAAAAATCACAATCAATCGATAGCTGACTTCTTTTATCACAATTTATTGATAGGACAATTTAGGATATTACTATTAATCAATTGAAAATTTGGAATAATCAAAAACTATCGATACTGCTTGTTCCAACCGATTCCATGCCTTGATAGCAAGCCACTTCGCCGCTGGAGGGTAGTGTTGTATATACACAGCACATGCTTGGGTACTATATGACCCACGCTAATGACGTGGATTCGGGCTGCATCCCAATAACTGCAATGCACCTTCGGTGCAAGGGGCTGCAACCCGAGAACTGCTATCCAGCTTCATAGAAAGCTTCCACGGCATCACAAAGAGGTCGGACCTCTGTTGTATTTGAACGGCGCTTGACAACCGCCTAGCAATACACTTCCTTGAGGGGGGAAGATGATAAGCTAGAAATACAACTAAAAACCAAATAAATAATAAATAATAAAGACAATTAATAAAACAAGTAAGTTGCATCATTGTTTTTGTTGTGGTAAGCCTGACTATATACAGTCAAACCATGCAAAACTCCATGAAAGTTGACACATACATCAGCCATGACATTCATATGAGCTTGATTTTGAAGACCTAGACATTGTATACATCTGGTCTAGCATGTATCCAGACTAGAATTGTATACTGACACGGTGCAAGCACTATAGCCTCTGCCACCGATGATCATTGGAAAGGGCAACCATTCTTGATACTTCATACATATCATCTGATTGGATCATTAAAGGTGTCAAGATTACTCAATGCAATATGCAGGCCACGGCCTGAGTACAACACCTAGAAGGTCAAAGCCACTGAGCTGACCAATGCAGCATAAATGTTAGCTGCCTTGAAGGCTATACAATAAGCCTATTGCCCTTATGTCTTGATATGTATCCGTGTATTGGCATCTCTTTGAGGTAATTATGCCTACTGAATGAGCCATACCAACCATCTTGTCTTCATTGATCATTACATATCTGATCATGTCGCCATTGAGCAATGCCTATTCTGTGAGATTACAGTATATATCACGAGGCATTTCATTAGTGCACAATAAACAATTGAAGTGCAACAAAGATCATCAGCTCTACATCATACCAAAAGGTTGAGTTGTTGTCAATTGAATTTATTAGACACCATTTCTCAGAGGTCTATTCATCATAAAAGACAGAGTCTGTGCAATCATGGCTATTCAGCCTCCGACATAGCTGCATAGCTATTTAGCTTATGACCCAGCCGTTGTTAAGCAGCCTCCACACTATATGGCTGAAAAATGGCAAGCAATCTCTTCGGTCATTCTTGGGCATAGAGCAATCAAGCACAGCCAATCCAGGATATTTATTCCAAAATTCTCTTCGAATTATTCATATCTTCTATGTGTCATATGAAACAACCAATATACCACCCTATGATGAAAGTCATCTCCTTCAGTGGTGATTTTGCATAGTGACTTTCTTGCTGTTTATTTTCTTCTCATGCTGCAGGTCTGCTGCATCCCTGTGTGATTCGTCCTCGATGAAAGAACAAGACATGTTGAAGCCAGTTTTGCTTTTGGATGAAGAAAGCTCAGAAGATGAAGTTACCAGCAAGTTTCGTAGCTGGTACAACGTTCAGGATGTAGCAGTAGCAAAGAGGCGCTTGCAGAATAAGAAAAACGCTGAGCGTGAAGCCAAAAGACGTAAGAAACAATGTCCTCAGTGGATGTTGGATAGTCAATGGTAGCTCTAGCTAGAAAAGTACATTAGATTCAGATTCTGAACATTTAAATGGGCTTGAATGCACTCAAATTTGTACTGAGTTGCAATTGTCCAAAGTTTTCACTCTGACATCATTACTTATTTGTGGAATAGCATACAATGGTATAAACCATCCACATATAGATTGACACCATATTTGTAATTTCATATCATTTTGGCACATAAGACAAGCATGCTTCATTATAGAATGAAAACTCTTTCAAAGTTCATTCTGGAATATTTAGAAATTTGTTGCCTCATCCATTAGGCCACGAAGTCTTGGAAAACCCGCAATCTGTATACGGTTTCCAAGCGCAGTTCATCCTCATTCTGAAAAGTGACAGAAATTTTATAGTCATAAAACAAGTCACAATTCTATCGGATTGAAATGACACATTCATCATTCATACTTCTTTATCATAATAAGTCTCTGAATAGTGTTTGCCCAAAAATAACATGGGCACCATTGAGATAAGTGATCATGTGCTGAAGAATATACACATATCACTAGGCAATGCCATGTTCTATTCATAATAAAATGACATGTCAGCCATCCATCAACTACGAAAATACAACTCGTAGTAAGTTGTTGTCATTACGGACACTTCTTGATTGACTCTCCATTAGCTTCGATACCAAAGTTAACTTCGGTAACTCTCCATCACTGATTTCTTTGTTCATCATGACAATCATTTTCCAGAACATTGTCTAAGTTGGGCACACTATAGTGACACTGAATTGACAAATGTATGTAAGCTGCAATCCAACAACTGCATTTGACATCATCTGGCATTAGCCACATTCAAAAACGTCAGGCATATTGCCAATATGACGTAGAGAGAATCAATGTTCAGATTGACATTGTTACCTCTAAAGCATTCGATGAGTAATCTCAATCTGATTCGCATAACATAATGATTGAATAACATCCTCCATCACCATCTGATTGGTTTGATACATCTCTTTTTGCGAGGGGGAGGAAGAGTATAGATTCATTCATTTTCATACAGTTGCCACATCTTACATCATTGTGATTTTGCTTGGATGTGATTTTGCTTGGAAAATTAAAGATCTTATCAAAAGTTCCAGCATCTGTGTATAGCAGCCATAAAATTGATGACATGGTACATCATGCCGATTGAAACATCAAATGAAGTCTTATTTGACTTATTGACTCATAAAGTTCATTATGAAGAAATCATATTAAATGCACATTTCTCCGGCTCTATCATATTGTAAACAGACTATTGGGAATAAATGAATCTCGATCGTCGTCTAAAAACCTTCATTTTGACACAATTTTCGTCGTCTAAAAGTTATTGACACGTCATCTGAAATGTGCCACGTAAGCGACACGTAAGCGACACGTAAGTCGTCCCGCAATTTTTATTACAAAATATTACTCGAATTATTTATTTGTGCATGATGCTTTCGTACTCGGCGAGTCCCGGTAGATTTTTTGTTGCATTTTTGCTCATATGCGTGCATATCATGTACAAGTATGCAAATATGGGTACATCCATGTGCAATTTAGGCCAGCATGCACGGTACACGTTTATGGATGTGCATATTCAGGTGCTTAAATTCCCGTAAAATAAGTTGCAACTGAGATGGGTACCAGCATATGATACACAAATCTATATCATCATACAAATTTATTCAAAATACACCAAATATTTGTCTATGATGTCTTCTAGGCAAGAGATTTCGATCATTTCACCGTGCTAAGGCTACTATATTGCTGATACATTGGAATCTATATCTTCAATCCACAATTATTTGCGGTACTTGTAGGTTTTAATTCCCTCGATAGCGAGGTAACGTTGACCGCAATGTTGCCGCTCTATCGGAGAACATAAATGGCAGAGCTTTATTGGTCAAGGCAATTGCATCGCACGCAATATAGGTCGATTTCCTCTTCTCGTTGATGCCGCGGAATAATAAGCGCCCAAGTGACGTCGATTGGAATGACCAGTGTCCTTGGGGTAACCCATTCGTTCCCTATTGGGCTCTGGTCGGGATAAAGTTCCGGTTCTTGAAGGTCAAAAAACATGTATTTCCGAATTCTCCAGGTGTAGCGCCACCAAACGATCCCTAAGTCCTGTCGGTGTCCCGTATGTCTGTCCTCGAAGGTGTTTAAGAACTTACATATCATCCAGCTGTCTACATTGCATTGAGGACATCGCATGTGGACCATTCCATGTGTATTGATAGCGTCTGCAGTGGCTTCATCACGATCGCGTGTCCCATAAACTCCGAATCGTAGAATTGAAGGCATAACGTGGCCACGATGTTGCAGGATTTTATTCCTGTAGATAACAATGCTTGCAAGGTGATTAGCAGTTGAAGCGAAAGTCGTGCGAAACCCATAGCAAAAGTCGAAAATATATATATTGTGAGGATAAATGTGGAGCTATGATACCTGCAGATGGCAATGCTTTCAAGGTAAGTAGCAGATGTTTGAAGGTATGGTTGGAGGTGCGTATGTTAGAAGAAACAAGGGGAAATTAATCTTCAAGGGTCGGGCAAGAGCTTTTGTACCTGGTCGTGAGTGGACCGCGGGTCGTGCAAGAGTAGTGTACTTTTGGTCCAATCAAATTCGTATATCTCGCACATGCGGGATCACTTAGTCGCCGATTTTTTAATCAAAGACAAAAACACAACCGAGGCAGAAAACCCCATACACAGGCACATCAGCATATCGGCAAGAAACACAAGCCATTGACGAATGAACATTATACACTTCTACCACATTGTTAACATATGTTTAAGTATACTATTCTTATCGAAAAGTAGTCGAAAATCTAACCCTCGGGAGGTTGCAATCCTAAGTCTTACTCGAAATCAAAGTGGAATCAAGATAACATTCTGACTCGTAGCCGCCGTGGTTTCGTTGACGGTAACGTTACGGCTGAACCTGTCGGAACTTGAACCGAAAGGCAAGGTCGTTTCGAAACACACATCGAAAATACCCCAACGTGCATTTGTTGCCTTCCGCATTCCTGCACATATAACATTCATTGTAGTTCCTCCACAACATTCGAACAGTCATACCATGAGGAAGATAGTCAAAATTCCTCATTCTCATTCTGGGGGCAGTAGGGCATGTTGCATACATGCCAAGAACATAGGCAACAATACATTCTCGCTTGGATGGCATGGTTGGATGAGGTGGCAGGTGAAGAAAGAAAAGTGCCAAGCTGAAAAGTGAGTTGTGAGGACAAGGTAGGTGCTTAAATATCTCAGTAGTGTGGCCGTCGTGATTTCAGTTGGCCAATCAAATGACCTCTTTCAGGTGGGTCGGATCGAAGGCCCGCATAGCATGTCACAACATTGGAAATGTGAAACGTCGATAACAATTTCATTCAAAATATGTTCGAATACAATTATATTTAACGGTGTTCCAACGATAAGTCAATTTGCTCAATGACAAAGCTATATGCTGTCGCTATATAGCATCAATTCATCCGACGGAACTTGACCCAAGAGCTAAGCTCCTCTCTGAACACACGACAAAAAGGCTGAGTGAGCATTCCATGCCTTCGCCGTCGACGCATTGTGTATTGTAGTTCTGCCACAACGTTTGGATAGTCATACCCGGCGGAAGAAGAACTGTATTGCTGCATGGGTAAGACTCCCCGTGATTTTTGGCAAACTGGTCGATGTATGTGAAAACAGACTGCCGCTTGGATGGCATGACTATGGTAGAAGTAGAAGCAGGTGCGTCGCTGACGGGAAAAGGGGGCAAATGAGTAGTTTAGGCAAGAAATAGAGCTTATGATCTTGGAAAGTCTTGGACCTGCCGAATTATTAGCCTATCAGATACCCGGTACTAGTCCGCTCGGATCGAAGGACCTACAAGTACATATCTACTATTATTTTGCGACGAAGGCGTGTCTGCGAAGTCCATGATTATCCTGTCTGCATTGCCAATCATTCTATGAAAGCAACCTCTGAAGTATGCTTTTCGGGCACCTTAACTTGCAGATGCACATCATCAACCGACCAAACGGAGTGAGACGGTAAAATGGATAAGAATATACAAAATCTGGAGCGTGTAAGTTGGAGTGTACAAACCCCATTCTTGCTGTATACTTCTGAAAGTGAGGGGTTTTGAAAATTGTGGCGTCCCGCATTTCAATGCGCACCGAGGTAACGATTTGCCCGCCAGATATCTGCTGTCTCACGACGGGGCGACCCTTTGGCCGACCTGCAAAACATGCGACGCATTGGATTTCCCAAAAGGCTAGAAACTGCAGGTAGTCCCCATAGGACCAAGCACTCATGGAATTCCGTTCTGCTGGATGCCGCGTATCCCCCGGGTACTTAAACAAAGGTCGGCATCTTGCATATGGCTGTCCTAATATATGACCCCTTGCAAAACGACAGAAAAACTTATGCCGTGCGTAATCAGCTTTCCGACAAGTTTGGGGGGCTTTGCAGTAATTCGCAAGATAGCAGCCGGTACACGTTGCAAGTTGTGAACGATCTTGAAGCCCGCAGTGCAGGCAAACTGGGTACAAAAATTTCATCCGTAAAGGCAGATTATCATGCACGCTTGCGTCATACATTTGAAATTGTATCTTATGTTCCTCTTCCATCGATTTCTTGAGCGCTAGTTCTGAGGGCGAGGACTCTTCAGGGAACCATAGTAACCAAACGTTTTTATCTGGATTTTCCTTCCGCAAAGTAGCAAGTATTGTCATTGGAATTGATTGAACTGAGATGGATGGGAATAAAGGTGCGTCGATGAAGTGTCGAGCGGGGAAATGATTTTGGAAGAGAGGGGAATAGGTTTCATACCTCAATGGTCGTCGTGGTACCGCTCAACTTCATTTAACCAATATAATCAGGCAATCACAATGAAAGCGGAGGCATGTCACCCGCCCCATAAATGACATCGGTTCCACAACAACATATGTCGCCAATACTTTTGGAGAATATACTTTATTTACAATTGTCATATCAAGATATACCATACGTGTTTCATCAGCGTACTTCTGCACTGAGACAATAGGTTATTAAGACTATCAACAAATATTGACCTAGGTGCTGGCACCATGTCCTAGCAGGGAAATCATCATTGCCTAGCGAGCTTTACTTTTCTTGTTCTGATCGGATCCCGGATTTCCGCCTGGTGCCACTTTCCGCTTAGGTATAGGCCCCGCCTTCTTGGCGGCCTCAGCCTTCTGTTTCTTGGCGGCCTTGTCGGCCTCGGCCTTCTGTTTCTTGGCGGCATCCTCCTGTTTCTTGGCCGCGGCCTTGACGGCCTCGGCCTGCTGCCGCTTGGCGGACTTGTCGGCCTCGGCGGCCTCGGCCTGCTGTTTCTTGGCGGCCTTGGCGGCCTCGGCCTCCTGCTGCTTGGCGGTCTTGGCGGCCTCGGCGGCCTCGGCCTGCTGTTTCTTGGCGGCCTTGGCGGCCTCGGCCTCCTGCTGCTTGGCGGTCTTGGCGGCCTCGGCGGCCTCGGCCTGCTGTTTCTTGGCGGCCTTGGCGGCCTCGGCCTCCTGCTGCTTGGCGGCCTTGGCGGCCTCGGCCTCCTGCTGCTTGGCGGCCTTTTCCGTTTCCCTCATTTCGACCGCCGTCTTCTTCTCCCGCTCCTTCTCGACTTTCTCTTGCTCTTTACGATGTGCCTCTCTCTGCCTTTTCACCTCGTCGTATTCCTGCTTGCTCAACACTTCGTCGGCCAAAGAAAAAAATCCATCAGGAAACCTAATGCGCTCTTTCGCTGAGTCGACCATACCTTGCTCCCTGCATCCAAGACACCAGCACTTGTTAAAACCGATATACAAAGTATTTTTCAAAAAATGGATGTAGACATGAATGCTTACCTATCGAAAGCGACGGAACCCAATCCCAACATGTTGGCGGCTACCGAAGTGGTCCCCGAACCGCAGCACGCATCCAAGATGAAGTGATAATCGTGATGAAGAGGTAACACCCCCTCGTACGCAGATTTCCCCCTCGCTTCCCCCTCTAACTCAGGACCTCGCATATGGATATTGATGAGGTCGTGGATGAGCTTCAGCGGCTTCTGGTGTTTGTTAATTCTTTTACCCTCGGAGTTAATGGCGAATTTCGACGAGTGTACAGGGGCATATTCCCAGGTGTTGGTTCGGCAAGAAGCCACGAACTGCTTATCGACGACATCACTATCCGCATTCTCCTCCTCACCGAGAACTCTAATCAAGTTCTTCATCCAGGGAAGCCTTTTATGCACGGCTGGGTGGGTTTCGTCTGCGAGAGCAATCAGCGCTGCTTAGTCAGATTGCCCATGCTTAGACGCCAAAAGGCAATCACAGAATTGTACGTAACTTAACATCTACGGACCTGTAGGTGTTGCTTCCTTGACGTAGTAACACAAGACAAAGCACTCCATACGGTTGGCGTAGTTCCGTGGCGCAACGCCGGATTCCAAGGGCATCATGTTCGATCTGCTCAAAGGTTTCACCCAGAACATCTTTTCGGCGTTCCCGTGGCAAAACTGCTTGGCGGCTTCGAAGAACTCGTGGTGTTGTTGGAAGCCACAGAAACATCCCCCTACCCAATCATCACACGTGGTCAAATTGTTGAAGTTGTGTAGGAATTGCTTGAACTCTCCTGCTAAGAGAGGTTTCGGGAACCATTTCTTGTTCGAGTCCAGAGCATACTCGCAATCCATAATGAAACCGGTGAATGGAAGCCTGGGAAGAGTCGTGAAGGATTCAGGTGATGCGGGCTCCAGCAGAAAGTCCTTCTTGAAAACCAACTGCGGAATCTTGTGAGTGTAGAAGTAGTCATCATCGTCGACTTGCTGGCCCTCAGGAACGTTTGACAATATTCGATAACTCACACCTGTGTGCAATGTAAACGATTAGTAATTACATAGCTACGGTGCACAAATGGAATATGAAACCGAGATACGCACCTGGAAGATCCTTTAGGATGTTTTCCGCAGTCGATGCTGTCGTCGACCCGATTTTCAGCAACATCCTGCTCTCGATATTATTCCAGTAGAACTTTATATCCTTCGGAATGTTTTTGATCAGTTTCTCTATCTTCTCCTCGTGCCGCTGTTTTTCTTTTGCAGGCCGTTGTTCAAATTGAAATTTCCGGTTCTCCTGCTCGTTCTTGCAGGAGACCTTCGGGGGCACCACTCCCGCCTGGTACAGTTGTAAACAAACCCCGTTGTTAATTGAACGCGCAAGCCGATATGGAAAAAATCAGATATCGTGAAGGACGACCAGAGGGCGCAACTTAGGTAAATTACCTTCAGTAATGTACGTATTTCTCTCTCATCCCCAGCCCCTGGGAAAACTTCGCAAAACTTCCCCCAGTCTTGTTCTGGGTTGGGAAACGTAAAGGTGTCAAGCTTCTTTTGCAGCGCAATGATTTCTGCATCCAGCTCACCGTACGTCATCTTACGAGCCCAGAACTTCGACTCGGGAGCACCGGGATCCACGACAGCATCCACTGGTTTCCTTTCCTTAGGTATGGGATACCCATCTTCATCTAGGTAAGGAATGAAGCAGGCTGCACCTATGTCGTATATGTCGTTTTCGAACCCTCCCGGTTGTGTTTGCAGAAAGTTCTGCATAGAATGCCGGTTTTTCTTGAGAAAGCTCAGTTGCCGGTAGGCCGGTGTCGATTCCAAGGAGGTTGTTATGTTGAATCGTTTATGAGCCTCTGAGGCAAGCAGCATTAGGTTCTCTCGAACATTGTTGAGAGTCTTGATCTCGGCGATACGGTTGATCATATCTTTGACCGTGTACTTCCGTTCGATGACGGCTTCGTCGACGAGGTCAGTGATCTCACGTAAGTGTCCTTCGGTCAAGGGGGCCCAGCTTTCATAGAACCCCTTCGGCAGATCATGGTAGACGATCGGCTTTCCGGCTGTGGGGTCCCATTTAGGTTGCTTGGTCGTTGGTGCGTTGAGGTCAGTTGTGCCGGTCGACATACCGATTGAACGTTTACGCTTATTGCGAGATGACCCAACCGTGGCCAAGGTCGTCTCCGTGGCGTCTTCATTGTCCGGGTCAACTCCCTCTAGCAAACCTTCATTGTGGGCCTTCATCACTGAAAGCGGAAACATGAAATACCAAATCGTCAGTTAGCTACTGCAAAAACACCTAAGAGCAAATAAGAATAATGTCGGGACGGAATTCACAAAAAATGGCAGCACCTCTCTGAAGTTGTTTGAACAACTGGTACGATTGCACCGAGATAGCCCAAGCAGCCCAATGCGTGTTCTTCTTGTCTGCATTCAGCTTCTGGTGATTGAACACCTGCGTCTTCAGCGCCGCTTCGAATTCGGGATTCAAGTTCTGCTTCGGCGGCACCCGACGGTATTTCAAGTTCTCAAAACTCTTCATTCCAGCGTCTCTCTCGTTGGGTTCGGCCATCAGTTTCTCCACGTGTTTTCGCATGCCAAGAATGATCTCCGTCATGTTGCGGTGCTTCATGTAGGCGTCAATGTTGTTCTGCTCATTCCCAAGCTGCGTGCGCAAACGAATTGCACGGATCATGACTATAGCTGAGAAGCTGGCCGACCGTAAACCTCCTAAACACTTGAGTATGTAAGCCCTGAGAAGCACCTGAGAAAACTGGCATGAGTGAGACACACCTGATTCATTTCGATGGCGCTCAAGTTCATGAAGAGACGGCATTCGATGAACTGAAACGCTTCCGTTCGATTTTCATGGTTTGCGTGCTTTGCTTCATCCGCCTTGACGCAGCGACGCTTTGCCTCCAGCAAATGCTGATGTCCAAAGCAGGTGAATCTGTAGAATAACAAAGAAAGTGTAAGTTGGAACACATATGCATGCATCCATCAACGCAATGGGTCTTACCTGTATCTGCCTTTCCCGATGTCCGCCCAAACGAATGCCTCTGGGTTGGTGCTTGTTGCATCTTTACGATTCTCTATGACGGAAATCAGGGCTGGAGATCCCGAACCGGTGTGTGGGTTCCAGTACATCATTTCGGCAATAGCCTGGGCGTGATGTTCGTCCAGTGGTCGAGGGCGATGCGCTCCTTCTGCATCATCGATGTACTGGATGGGGATTCTCCACGATGTCGCACATGGATTATTAGTGTCGACCAACTTATGCATGTCATCGATTTCCCTGATGGCCCACATAAGCAACGTATACTTGGTTTTAGTAATGCACATACACCATCAAAAAAAGCAATGGTCGTATAAGTAAATCTCAGGAGGGAAGATGCATACTTGCGAATGGCAGCCTGCTTTTTTTGCTCATCTGCCTCGGTTTCATCGGCGGTCTTCGGAGTCTTTGAAGGGGACACAATCTCCTCATCACCCTGCTCCATGATGAATGCAGGAATTGGCCGCTGCGGAGTTCCAGCTGCAGGAGATACAAGGCCCGCTGATGGGAGAGGGCTTGCCGCTGATGGCCCTGGAGCAGGGCTTGCCCCTGATGGCCCTGCACCTGCAGGGTTTGCCCCTGATGGCCCTGCACCTGCAGGGCTTGCCCCTGATGGCCCTGCACCTGCAGGGCTTGCCCCTGATGACCCTGCACCTGCAGGGTATGCCCCTGATGGCTCTGCACGTGCAGGGCTTGCCTCGCAGGAACCTGAAGGGCTTATTCGAGAGAGTCTTCGAGATTTACGAGTGAGAGGTGTAGTTTCAATTGAAGGAGGTGTAGCCGTTTTTGTATATGGTAGTTTACGACCCGTATCGTCTCCACCAACTGCAGGTTGCGTTGGCACCTCAGCTTCAGCTTCAGCTTCAACCTCAGCTTCAGATGGAGGCCCGTCACTATCGAAACCTTCTCACACCACAAAAGCAAATCAATTCTCAGTATTTGAATACATATATCATTTTTGTGACCTAAGACGGAGAGCGAAGGAGAAAGGGAGATAGAGAGGGAGAGATGTTTTATATCGGCTCACCGGCATCGCCTTCAGGGTTGGCAACTTGTTGCGTTGGAACCTCAACATCAGATGGAGGCCCGTCACTATCGGAACCTTTTCACAACACAAAAGCAAATCAATTCTCAGTATTTGAATACATATATCATTTTTGTGACCTAAGACGGAGAGCGAAGGAGAAAGGGAGATAGAGAGCGAGAGATGTTTTATATCGGCTCACCGGCATCGCTTTGAGAGCTGGTAACTTTTTACGTTGGAGATGGACACGCAGCTCCAGGTGGAGATACAGGCTTGCTACCATCGGAACCTTCTCACAACACAAAAGCAAATCAATTCTCAGTATTTGAACACATATATCATTTTTGTGACCTAAGCCGGAGAGCGAAGGAGAAAGGGAGATAGAGAGCGAGAGATGTTTTATATCGGCTCACCGGCATCGCTTTCGAGTGCCGAGTTGGCAACTGGTTGCGTTGGCACCTCAGCCAAAGATTGAGGAAGAAGGTCCGCACTGCCGACACCCCCTGCCACCACGAAAGCAAATTAATTCTCAGTATTTGAAGAGATAACATTTTATCTAAGATAGAGAGAGGGAGATTTACCTATGATCCAAAGGTAGTGTTTCGATCTCACGAGTTCGTCGTCCTTTCCAGCTTCCTTATTTGCAAATCGGATGCGGGCCACCGTCGTGTCGTCTTCACGGACGCTGCCGTCTGGAGCTATCCACGTCGGGGCGCTGTCCAAAATGTAGGCATATCCTCGTTTGTGGAATATCGGTGTGGTGTCAATGACGACGACATCTTTCTGCATCAAAGCAGTATCTTGTCCTTCAGGTCGAGGACGGACGGGCTCGTCTTGCACTGGGGCCTTTTCCGCCGCTTTTTGCAAGTTTTCGACGGACTCAGATACTTTCTCTGGAACGTTCTGGAGATGATCTTCGGCTTTGCGAATACTCCCAAGATCTGGAAGATACTGTTGCGATCAAACGGATAGGTGAGAAGCAGCGGAACGCGATAAGCATTAAAATAACATAAAATTGACAGAAGGGGTGAATTTTGAAACCATTACCTCGGAGACAAACGCGGCCCATATCGAGATGTGCAAAGTCGGTTCAACGATCTGGAGATTATTGTTTTTGGGGGTGTATTTCTTTGAGTGGAGTCGAGAATAATCCTCGTACTGCTCGGTGTGAATAGTATGCAATGTATCCACAAGTTCGGTGAAGCACTTGAGCATCTTTGGGAAATATTCGTTTTTCAAGTAGTCTGCTTCACCAAGATTCTTGTGAAGATTGTCGAGTCGCTCGT